>LPNX010333559.1:4417-17165 GCA_001517045.1 Pseudotsuga menziesii | reverse complement strand
GCTACAGAAGCAGAGCCCAATGCTGCTACAGAGAAGATCAAATGGCACAATTGGAGAGATGAGGCCTATGGCCTCCTATGTCTCAGTATTTCCCGAGACCTCATTTTCCATCTTGATGGATTAACTTCACCGGAACAAGTATGGGAGAAGCTTTCTGATCTTTTTGGAAAGACAGATGAGATGAGGGGACATCATATCGAAAATGAGCTGATTTCTCTGAGTCCTAGTAGCTTTGAATCCCTGCAGCTATATTTCTCCAAGCTCAAAGCACTAGTTTTGCAGCTGAAGCAGTGTGGTATCAAAAATAAAGATGATCAGCTCGTATTGGCCATCCTCTCGAAGCTAGGACCTGACTACTCAGTCTTTGTTTCGACCTTCTATGCCACAAAACTCACAGCTCGAACCTAGAAGATGCCTAGCCTTGCAGATTTCATGGAATCTCTCACACAAGAATAGGACAAGCTGGTGATGATGGGCACCATCAAACCATCCAAAGATCAAGCTTTGATTGCTGGAGATTCAAGGGTGGATTCAAAAAGCAAAAAGAAAGCTAAAAATCCACCTGAGCAAAGAAGAGACAAGAAGCAGTCTCTAGAGGATCAACAAGGTCCCAAGAAAAATACCCAGAAGAAGAAAAACAAAGGTGAAATGAACAAGTGCTCATACTGTTCGAAGGGAAATCACACTGAAAGCTCTTGTATGAAAAAACAGATTGATGCTAACCAATCTCCTGGAGAAGAATGGCATCTCCCTTCCAGAAAGCTCAAAGAAGAGAGAAGGAGGATCAAGTTCCGATGACAAAGAGAGAGTTCATGCTCTAGTTGCTGGCACATCAAGCTCACCCAGTTTTATCATAGATTCTGGAGCTTCAAGGCACATGGTTTAGACTAAGGAGGCCTTCTCCTCACTGGATATGTCGAAAGGACCATCTATTGTACTGGGAGATGACTCTCTCACTGAAAGTAAAGGCAAAGGAAGGATAGATCTTGATCATGGTAATTTCAGCAATGTGCTATATGTCCCTGGTCTCGCCTCCAACCTCCTATCAGTGTACCAGATGACCCACACTGGGTCTCCTAAGAAAGTCATATTCTCCCCCAATGAAGTTGAGATCACAGAAATATCAAGTGGTAGAGTCATTGCAAAAGGAGTAGCGAATCATGCTCAAAAGATATACATGTTTTCACACTTCCTACCTTACTCAAACCCTTCTGCTCTTCTTATCCATGCTAATGAAGCTAGCAAGCTATGGCATGAAATATTTGGCCATCTAAGTGAGAAAGAAATGGTCATAGGGCTGCCCAAGATAAAATTTTCCAAAGGAGTCTGCCAAGGCTGTATCCTAGGAAAACACCCAGAGCATAAGTTTGAGAAAGATAGTCATGAGAGAACCTCTGCACCCCTTGAGCTGATTCACAGTGATGTTGTTGGCCCATTCCCTCATATTTCCATGATTCAGGCCAAATATGCATTGACCTTTATTGATTATTTTTCCAGGTATTGTTGGGTTCACTTCATGAAA
The DNA here is from genome assembly GCA_001517045.1 of Pseudotsuga menziesii. Classification (NCBI taxonomy): domain Eukaryota; kingdom Viridiplantae; phylum Streptophyta; class Pinopsida; order Pinales; family Pinaceae; genus Pseudotsuga; species Pseudotsuga menziesii. The sequence continues at coordinate 15,643 of LPNX010333559.1, read as the reverse complement.
CACAAGTCTGAAGTTTTTGGCCTATTCAAAGTCTTTAAGGCTTTGGTTGAAAACCAGTGTGGAAGGAAACTCAAGGTCCTCAGATCTGACAATGGTGGTGAGTATGTCAAGTCTAAGTTTATTAACTATTGTGCAGATGTAGGTATTCAGATGCATCATTCTATCCCCTACACACCACAGCAAAATGATGTTGCTGAGAGGAAGAACAGATCACTGAACGAGATGGCAACATGCATGATGGAGGCCAAAACTTTGCCACCAAAGTACTGGGCCGAAGCTATCAACTGTGCAGCCTATATTCAGAATAGGGTGCCTCACAAACATCTTGATGGCATGACTCCCTTCGAAGCATGGAGTGGGCACAAGCCAGATGTGACCCATTTCAGGATTTTTGGCTCAAAGGCATGGGCTAGAATCCCGATAGAGAAGAGGAAGGCTTTGCAGCCCCAAAGCCAAGAGTGTCTTTTTGTTGGATACTCTGAAGATTCAAAAAGGTACAAGTTGATAAACTTTAGCACAAACAAAGCCTTCATTGAAAGGTGTGTTCAGTTTGAAGAAGAACCCCTTGCAGAAGTGGAAATCGGTGAAGCCTCTTCACCACCTGAACCTCAAGAAGTAAGTAAAGAGTTTGTTGAACATGCTGATTCTGATTTTTATAATGGATATGAGTTTATTGCAGACCCAAACAGCCCCACAAGTCCTAAATGGGCAGCCAAGACACTACATGCAGCAGGTGAGCTAGCTGGGGATCCCAATGACCCAAGGAGGACTAGATCTCAATTTGAGAGTGGTCTGTGCATGAAGGATCCTATGTTTGCTGAAAAATGCTATTTTATGGTGGAGTCTGATCCTCAAACATATGAAGAAGTATCAGGAGATCCAAGATGGCAATCTGCCATGAAGGAGGAGTTCAGCTCACTCCAGAAGAGCAACACATGGGAGCTAGTGGATCTTCCTCCAGGGAGAAAACTAGTACAGTGTAAGTGGGTCTATAAGACCAAATTTGCTGCTGATGGTTCAAAACTGAAGTACAAGGCTAGATTGGTAGCTAAAGGCTACTCACAGGTTCATGGCATCGATTACAATGAGACCTTTGCCCCAGTGGCAAAGATGGATTCCATCAGGCTAGCTCTAACCATTGCAGCCTCAAGGCAATGGGAGGTACATCACATGGATGTAAAATGTGCCTTTATGAATGGAGATATCACTAAGGAGATATATATGTAGCAGCCTCAAGGTTTTTCTACTAACCCTTCTCTTGTGTGCAGGTTGAGAAAGCCTTTGTATGGGCTAAAGCAAGCCCCCAGGGCTTGGTGTGCCAAGATAGATAGCTTCTTGCTATCTCTGAATTTTGTTCGGTGCAAATCAGATCCAAATGTCTATTTGAATTCTGTTAATGGTTCATTAATGATCATTGTGTTATATGTTGATGACCTCCTCATTACAGGAAGCTCACAGGCTGAGATTGCTTCCTTAAAAGGAGCTATGAACCAAGCCTTCTCCATGACAGATTTGGGGCTCTTAAGTCAATTTCTGGGGCTTGAGATTGCTCAAACCAAATCTGGAATAAAGGTGCACCAGTCCATGTATGCCTTGGATTTGCTGATCAAATTCAGAATGCAAGACTGCAAAGCAAGCAAAACTCCTTTCCTTTCAGGAGTTAAGCTGGAGGAAGATGATTCTCCACCGATGGTAAACAATACACTGTATAGACAATTGATTGGATGTTTATTGTATTTGACACATACTCGACCTGATATTTGTTATGCAGTAAGTGTGGCTTCTAGATTCATGGATCAGCCTCATGAGATCCATTGGAAAGCAGCCAAAAGGATCCTTAACTTTTTTCAGGGAACAAGGACACATGGGATCTTCTATAAGGCAAAATCTGATCTTGATTTGATTGGATTTACTGACAGTGATTGGGCAGGTGATAGCACAGAAAAAAAGTCCACTTCAGGGTATGTGTTCATGCTTACAGAAGGGCCAATGAGCTGGTCAAGCAAGAAACAGAGTGCCATTGCACTCTCATCTACAGAAGCTGAGTACAGAGGAGTTGTTAATGCAACAACTCAGTGTTTATGGTTGCAGGGTTTACTTGGAGAGTGTGGTTTCGAACCTGAGTACTCAACTACCATCTACTGTGATAACCAGAGTACCATTCGAATCTGCAAAGATCCAGTTCAGAAGCATAGAACCAGACACATTGAAATTCACATGCACTACATCAGAGAGCTTGTGCATGATGGCACCATTCACCTACTCTTCTGTTCATCTTCAGAACAAGTAGCTGATATCTTCACCAAAGCATTTTGTGAGAAGACCTTCAGCAATCTCAAATCACTGCTGGGGATTGCTGATCATGCTGTGAATTCATGAGTGGAGACAAGATTCTACAATTTTGTTTTACAATCCATGTTTAAGGGAGGATTTTCCCAAGTTGGTTTTGCCTCTTTCCTTGTTTCATATGGACTTGCAGTATGTAAAAGGGTGACTAAGCCTTGTTTCTAGGACCTATATTTTTTATTTATTACTCATAATTTCAGGCTTAAGGGGGGGTGTTAGAATAATCAAACCCATAGTATTACCCACTTAGACATTAATTCATTTATTTTTGTCTTATTTGCCTAGTTCATGAGTCCCACCATGTGCAAGTTGCTAATTGCCTATCCATAGAGGTCAAAATTGCCATATTTGACTCATGTAGCACTTGGGAAAGCCTTAGGAATCAAATCTGCTTTATTCCTGGCCTCCTAGGCACCCTTCTGCTTTTTTTGCTTTATTGCCTGCTTTTTCAGTGTTTTAAGGCATATAGGAAAGCAAGACTAGGTGAGGTGAACTTGTTTTTTGCCCCTTTCATCCTCCATTCTTTCCTCCATGCAAAAGCATGTATGAGCTTCCATTCCACCACTCATTAGCTTTCCCATGCACCCTTTCCAATTCGTGAGCCTCATGACAGATTTGGGATCAGCTTTTTACACCTATGGGGGATTTGCCTATTTTGGGTAAGTCTGCTTTATGCTAGTTTTGGACACCTCCTTATGCATTCGATCTCTTGATGTATTCTATATATTCAGCAACCTATGTTATTCCAGGGTTGGCTATTGTACACTCAGTTAATATAATTTTGTGTTACAGCTCCATATTCAGTCTCCATTGTTAGCAATTTTGCATGATCAATTGATAATTGTTGTGGGTAAAATTAATCTATTGCTGGCCTGAATTTCTACATTCCTTCCTGTTCTATGTGTGTTTTTACCCTATTTTTTGGTGGTAGTAGTTTCTGCTTCTTGTTTGGGGTTTTTTGTGATGAGAACACAATGCAGGGTCACATGTTTGATGCTTCATCTCATTAATAGTGTGGTTTACATTTTCTTGAATGCTGTCCATATTAATGATGGTTTTTTTTTTAACTGCAGATAGACTTAGAAGATTTTTCAGATCTAGTTTGATGATTCCTACTGTGACGAAGACGTCTCTAAAAGAAAAGTCAAAAGCAGAGATGTTGCTCATAGAGGAAGATAGTGAAAGGTTGAGATCAACATATTATTGAAAAAAATTGATAACAGTAGAGGTCCAGGCTTGGAAATGGGTCATCAGTTACCAAGCCGGTCCCTTTTTACAAAGTGCTTGTAGATCTTAATCTAAAATGTAACGTCTTGTATGAATCACGAGCACTCACAAAGGACAAAATTGTGAGATTAAACTATTAGGGAAGCCTAAAGGTCACCTGGGGGGGCAACCCAAAGGTTTTGTTGTTTGTATAAATATAGGAGAATTAGAGTGAATAAGGACTTTTTCCCAGTTATACTTGTGAGAACATGTTGTAAGAAGAACTATTTCCTTTTGCAATAGATAATTACAATTTTTCTTGTTGGAGAAAGCTTTGGTGGAATGTTCAAATGCTGTGCAATGGATGTTGTTGAAGGGGAACTATTTCATTTTCAGCTTTTGTCCATTAATTGTGAGATCGTTCTAACTTGTTGAACCTATGTTCTTGTATGAATGCTCTCTAGTTTATTTTATGGAATTTCCACTATGAGTAATGAATGCTTTTCATAAACAATGAGCTATCTTGTTGTTCATCTATCTATTCATGTTTATGTGTTTTGAAATAAAGAAAAGCTACCTGTGATTTTTCTTAATGCATGAACAGTAATACATTACTCATTAAATGATAATATCGCTCCCTAGGGACAGTTTAGTTAAGTTAGTTTTAATTTTCTTACTGTGTGGTTTAGATGTGAGAGAGTTAAGACAAGAGGAAAGAACCTGCACATCACATTGTGACTGCTCCTCGTATTCTCTATCAATCTGCATTTTAGATAGGCATTTGCATCTCATACTTAAAACTAAAAAACTAAAAAATATACACGATGGATCGGGCCGTAACCGGTAAAACCCTTTATTTTGGTTACTTGAGCTACGGTAGATGGACCACAAACCGAATGGATCCCCATACCAAACAGTAATGGGATAGTTGGGAACGTTTACTGGGGAGAATCCCTTGCTGTTGTCACCTGCGATTTTCTAGGCCTCAACACCTAGGAAGGAATATACAAGCCTCACAACGTCATCAGAGTTTACATTGTCTGCTTGTAAAATACCCTGGCAGACTCTAGTTCTGTCTTCCCGAGTAGGAGCCCAATATAACTTCTCCATATGCATGTCACGAACCAATGGAGCATACAAAGTTGATAATTCATTTCCTGTCACAACTATTGAAACATGAGGATTATATTGTTTGTTGTACATGCCAGAGAGTCGAACATTGGTTGGGTTATCAGTTATGTTCATGCAGGTGGCATTGACCATCTGGTTGTTCATGATGTACTGAGTTCTTCCAGCTCCTGCATCCATATCATTAATGAAGAGCACACACATATTCCCTTTCTTAATAATTTTTTATGCTTGACGGTATCACTTTCTGATCAATTTTGTAGTCTCTTGTGTGTCTCCACTCTCCAGTTCTCTAGCAACTCATCATAATTGGGCTACAAAGACACAAAAACAAAAGACAAGTTAAAAACTAGTAGGAAATTACTTGTTGAAATAGGGAAGGTTTTAAGGAAGTATATTTTTGTTGTAAATTACATTAACCCTTAAATTGTTACTGGTGGAAATTTGGGGAAACTATAAGAAAGCTACGCAAATTTCTAAGCTACCAAAATTTCTAAAAAAAATTTATCTGTTCCATTGATTGGAGATCAGATCAATATTAGAAACTGAAAATATCCCTTGAATTTTACACTCCATTGTTATCTGTAACACTGTGTGTAAGTATCCTAAACTTTGTTATTTTTCCACAAAATTCCTCTGATTGATTCCAATTAGTCTCTATGGCCACACTAAGCAATTACACATTTAGATGACCCCATAATAAAATACATATATGAAACTACGTTAGTTTGTGTTGTTTATATATTACCCACAGATACAACTAAAACCATTATGAAAGTTATCCTTTCTTCTATTTTACTAGAAAACAAAACTTGTTTAGGAAAATGGTCCGACCTTACCTCATATCAGATAAGACCTTTCATGACATTACAACCTATATACTCATGATAAACTAGATGCAAATGTGTGAGGAATCCCTCTGTTCAATTCAATCTATGATTGAGACCGCAATACACTGATAAGAGAATTGCTTTCCTTGAACAAGCCCATATTAGATTTTGTAAATTTTAATAGATGTACCTCTCTTTCACAGTTTCGAGGCACAAGAGAGCAATTCCTCTAACCAAAGGCATGGAAAGACGTACTACTATAATGCTTATTAACAATGACTTTGGCAATGCTTCTATCAATTTTACTATTTTTTCCCTCAAACATGTTGAATGAGACCAAAGTTCTTCAAAGCCTTTTAAATTTCATGAAATTTGGTCTTCTAAGAGGGAATTTTCCCATGGAGACTCTAAAATCTCTCACACAACAAAGCAGAGGATCTTCGGTGCCATCATATGCATCAAAATCAACATTTTGTCTAAGTCTCTGAATGTTTGCAAGGCCTTTGTGGAGTCGCTTGATTGGGGTCTGTGTGTCTTTGTCAAGTGCATCATTATATTCTTCCCATAATTGATCCATTTCTTCATCATTCAGGGAAATTTATGCAAAAGTCCAAGCATGTATTTCTAAAGGATTGCTTGCTGATTTCCCACTTAATAAATCCACATGATTTAGGTATTCAGGAATTTTCATTGAAGGTGAAAGTTGGCGGTAAAATTTACTTAAACCCGTTGCATGATCCTCTAAAATATTTCCTACAAGCATTCCCTTCCAGATTTTGTTTTGCTCTTCATAGAGCTTGCAAGCAAGTGTTCTCTTCCAACCTTTTTCTTTCCTAAGTGAACAGCTTTTCTAGACTACAAATAGGCCCAAGTTATGATGGTCCTCTTCCCAGAGCCTGTCCATGGTAAGAAATTCCTCTTCTGAGTCACCAAATGGGAAACTCCTACATGAACTGAATACACATTGTTCAATACCATGAAGCACATGAATTGGGTCTGCTTCATTGCCATTATATGCCACTCCATTGTCTTTCTATGAAACTTGGGACAATTCTGGCAGTTTTGCAGCATGTAATTCTTCATGAATGGAAACAAGGGTCTCAAATGCTTTAGCTTGGACAACACCCACATCATAGAAAGGATTATCAAGCTCACCAATCTGTTCTTCAAGTCTTTAAGGTCTTCCATCTGAAAAAACTCATGGCTACCCCTACTTAAAAACTTGGAAGTTAATGGGAATTATGTTACATTCTTGTCCTCAAAACAAACTGACTCAAGGCTAGTCAATAGGCCACTTATTCTTGTCAGTTCCTGTTAAGGCCACTTATTTCTCAGTTTCTTCAAATTTGTATTACATTCATCCATGTGTAGATTTTTTATTTTCTTGATCTCAGTGTATGTAAGCTGCTACTTTTTTTCGTAATTAGGAGGGGTTGATGAAATCATGGAAAGAGGTGCACTGAAGGACACCTCAATAGATAGAAATGCAGAATCTGTGCAAATATTACTTGGACAAGTAAAATCACTAACTTTTCTTATCCTGTGTGGCTTCTTGATTATTTTGCATGGACCAACATTATATTATTTGGTAGGAAATTAGACCTTTGTTATTGGATTGGGTTCTACTATAATATATATGATCAAGCTAGACTGCTCTGCTTTATTTAATTTTTCCAAGCCTTTAAGGGTATCCATTGATATTTTGTATAATTAAGTACAAACAGTTGTACCTTGAGTGACACATGATGTTACCTTCTCTTGATGAGGTTGAAGAAAATCTTCTGAAGACACCTTTCCTTCTTTTTTTCTTTGAAAAGTTTGCGCAGATCATAATTTTGAGTTCTAGCAAGTACCATTGATTTCATTATGTTGAATATTACAGGAAATGGGGAATCATCTCTCTCTTTGTGGCATATATCTACCAATTGTATACTCTAATTCTTCTTATTAGATTACTTGAATCTGTGCTAGGGAAATGATATAACCAATATGTGGATCTTTCTAAAAAAAAATTTGGTAAGATATACAATCCCTATTTCTTATTGGAACTATTTGTATAAGAATTTTTTTTCCAAACACTGAGTACTTATCTCCTCATCAAATTGATATGTTTATGATTTTTTGTATACTAGATATACCAAAAAATGATAATATAATTCTCTTATTAATAGATTTCGCCTTTTATCTAAAAAAATATTGTCATTTTACATTAAAAAAAAGTTCATTTTGTTCTCATTTGTACTTCCTAGAAGGTGTGGAATTTGTTATTTTTTGTTTAAGATGTTATACAGTCACCAAAAGACTGAAAATATAATACATTTAAATTACTTAAATGGTGCAGGTAATACCAAGCTATAACAGACCTCTTCAGGATGTAACTGACATGCAGTATATGTTTTATAGCCATGTATATATGCTAGAAAGATGAAAATACCATGTCAAATACTTGTGTCAATATATTAGATATATATTCAAACTTCAATACATGTAGTTGAAAAAAAAAATTATATTGAAGAATAGCCCCCATACATAGCCTAAGTTCAGATGTGAAGTGAAAAGGCCTCAATATGACAAAAAATGTTAGAAATGATTGCTTAGCAAAATAATAGTTGGAATGCCCAAAAGCTGAAAGGTTGCTCTTCAACTCAAGTCATATGTAGTCCTTTTCTGGAGCTGCAAGCTAGAGGGAATCCCTTCACTTTCTTTCGGCTCTAGCCAATTAATTTCTTTGAAATGAGAAAATATTGTATTTAAGGTCACTTGGAGGCAAGAAAAATCATATCCCAATACTAGTACTGGTTTCTTCTTTAAATTGTCTTAAGGAACCTGAACATTGAAAACATCATTAGAGGAAATTTCAACTCAAAATGGGCCTCCTAAGGAAAATTAATAAAATAATAGTTAAAATAATAAAATAATATTTATTAATTTTGGAGGAAGAAAAGAAAAAACTACTTTTTTGTTCGTATTTTTGACATATCTCCCTGTGTTTTTACTCAAATTTTGATCGAGAGAGCTCATTGGATGCGGAATTAAATTCCTCATCCAACGAGTACCCATTCGGCATACTTTTGATGGGCCCTGCTACCCCAAAAACAAGAAATACCTGAAAAAACGTGATGATGATGTCATCATCACATTTTTTCAAGTATTTCTTGTTTTTCGGGTAGTGGGGCTCGTCAAAAGTATGCCGAGTGGGTACTCATTGGATGTGGAATTTAATTCCGCATCGAATGAGCTCTCTCGATCGAAATTTCAGTAAAAACACAGGGAGATATGTCAAAAATACAAACAAAAAAAGTAGTTTTTTTATGATACCTATCCCCAAATTTATATTAAAAAATTGTTTAAGAAGTGCTCCCTTTTTTAATTTTAAAGCATTTTGATTGGATAATAGATGATGACATGGAATTTGTATTATTTTTGGAAGGCCCATTTTAAATTGAAATTTCCTCTAATGTGGACAACAACTTTTTGAGATACGGGTCTAAAATAAGACACATTGTGAATGTAGTACATTAGTCTACTATACTGAAATAATCTCTTAAGGGAGGAATCAAGTTAGGTTTTGTAGAATACTATCGCAAAACATATACATGCTCATCACTTTCTTCCTGAAACTATCTTCTTCACTACACCTACAGATACTAGGAACGCATCAAGTGGAGACAATGTTTTCATATCATCTGGAGGAAAGTAGCTAGCAACCCTCCCTAAGATGGTGCTTAGATATAAAGAAAGAATAGGGCCCACATTCAAATTCTCACCCAAAATATCATTTAGAAATACAAATGCAGCCTTGAAATCCGATGCACCAGTAGATACACGTGCAACAAAGTGCACTGGAATGATTCTCTTAAAAGGCCAATCGGCAACAATGCGAACAACCCAATATTTTACCTACAAATTTCATCCAACAATACATATCATTTGATTCTAATCCAGGAAGAATATCATCATTTAACCAACTCAGAGAGACTAGCAGCTACTCATAGAGATGAGCAGTTAGGTAATTGTAATTTTTTTAATAAAAAGAGACAGGAAAATGGTGGTTTTTTTCTTAAATTGTGTGCACTCTAGAGAGAAAAAGATACAAATAAGATACTTTTGAAATATATGAAGGCCATCTGATAAGGTCTGGAAATAAAGTAAAAGAACATGTATGCTTCCTAATCAAGAATTCCACCATCTAAAAAACTCAAAACTAGGCATTGCAGCAGGAGATGATCACATGGTTCTTCATTTCCATGACAAAAAATAATAAGAATGATAAGTAAAGAGAATAGCCTATATTTATTTATGATGCAAAGCTGGAAATTGTCATAAGACTAGTACTTTCTGTAAATTATCTTAATGTTTGTATCTCTTTGAAAAATTGAACCTTGGGCACACTTGGGAAAACTTCCATGATTCTTGAACTTGTTAAGTATTCTGCTACAATCACATTATATCTGTTTAGGGTTTATAATTTTATTTATTATAGTTCATGATAGAATATGATTGATGGAATATGAGGCAATTTTTATAGCTAATGTTCTAGGGATGCATCTAATCACATAATTGGGGCATTGTTAAATATATGTTAACGTCAAATTTTCTTTTCGAGAAAAGGTATGGACTCTGCAAGAATAAAAACTTGGTTGTCACAATAGTAATTTATCTATATAATAAATTTTAAATTGGCTTTGAATTTTATTTACTAGTTTTCCATTCAGCATCTTTGTTTGACAGTCTTTCCTATATATATTCCACAAGTCATGGTATTATTTTCCTTTTCAATGGTTTGGTTGATGAATGAAATGTTTCTTAAGATTCATAGGCATATAACGATGTTTTTTTTTTTATATTTTTATCTAAATCTTCTTGATTATGACAATATTCATGCTTACATCTTGGTTGTACAGAATTTAGATAAACCTCGAATACTAGTGAGAAATATTCCATTTCTTGTGTATTTTCCAAAATCAAACAGTTCTTGAAATTTTCAAACTGATCCTGCGACTTCCAGTGCTTCTATGACCCATTGATACCCCCAAAAAATTATTTTTTAATGAAAAACTTAAAAAACCATAAACACCTAAAGGCTAAAATTGTAAGCCCCATTCCTGCTCAAGGTCTGATATGTCCTTGTGTCAATATATTCTCTTGAACTCTGATATATCAATATCAAGGTATGCTATCAACGTTTTTTTATATATATCGTTTTGGTCAAGGTCTGCTGTCAAGGGATGATCTATCTTTATGTAGTATGTTGTTGCTCACTTCACCCACACTGTTCTGTCACTCTTTCCATAGCGTTTAAGAAAACTACTTTATTCCCTATTGCTAGGTACATGTGGATGTGGCTCAGAAAAACACTATTATGACCTGCTTCAAGTTCAATGCTAAAATGGTTTTTAAAATTATCAACATCACAACTTATCAAATTATTAGTTATGGTACAAGAACTTTCCTTTTTAGCAATAACTTATAGTTCTACTCTTGTGTTTCCTAAATAGTTATGTTTCTTCTTTCTATTTTTCTATTTATTTAAAAGATATTTGTATATTTGTTTGTACTTTCCATTTCCTTGTTGTATCCAGATGCAAGGTTTTAAAAAATCTAGTGAATCTGTATCTAGATCCAGATTCGGATCTGAATCCATATCCGTATCCTGGTAACTTTTGTATGATGTACGATTGTTAACACCCAAAAATGGTTAACTACCTTATCTACG
>LPNX010333558.1:353408-386256 GCA_001517045.1 Pseudotsuga menziesii | reverse complement strand
TGACCACATGACTCAAATACATAATAGAAACATCCCGGAATAAACATCGGGTTACAATACATAGAAGAATACATTCCGAAGTTACATATACATCAACAGTTATACTGGAATTTGTATGTAATTTATGTAGTTGAACAGGAATGTAGGAATTTCCAGAAGTTAGTAACTATAGGAATATGTAATTCCTGTAAAAATGGGTCAAGCTATTGAAATTCAATTTGTGGTTCAATTTGTAAAACACGACAAAAATCTGTGTTGAAGAAGGTGTTGACACCAAATCAGTTTCTCTGTGTTATAATTATGTTGGCTCAATGTTGCTCTATGTTTAGTAATATTGTAATTCAATGTTGAATTGAATTTTGTAATAAGTGTTGGCAATGGAAAAAGATATTGATGTGCTAAATCATTGAAGAATTAAAGAATTGAATCGCCATGGTTGTGGAAACTTGCTGAAATCCTCTGTTCGTTTGAAATATCTATAGAAAGTTTTGCACCATTGATTGAAGATTTGGAGAACGTGTTGGAAGATAAACAAATGTTTTGTTTTTCCTCATCGACCTATATCGTAATTACCTACATCCGCATGCACCCAACTTGGAACTAATGGTTGAATCATATGTGTTGGTTAGGCAATGTTGATAATGAGTAAAATATGTTTTGATGCCTTCGACCCATAATGCATTTTGTGAATGTAATACTAACAAGGATCTTCAAATGTGAAATCTTGGACTTAGGTGAGAAATGCAAAGGATCAAATTACGTTGAGAAATATTGTATGAAATAATAGTTGGGAATTATTTTATGAAACTAAATGAGTTCTAAGTGGAGTTAAACTGAATTTGTCTGAGAAAAAGAGCAAGACTATGCTTGTAGTACCGCATCAATTGGTATTAGAGTGCAATAACACTCCTTGAATTTTAGTATGAATACTGAAGGAGCTTGTTATTTAAATTGCATTGAAGAGGGAGTAATTCACCGCTTGATTTTGCGTTGGAATAGTTGTCATTTAAATGATTGAAGATTGGAGGTTTTGATGGTTCAATTCTTGAGTTGAACTACAACATTGGATTCTGTGATTAAATGTTCACAAGTGCATATAGGCCAAGATATGGGAGTTGAACCAAATGTTCTTGAGAGAAGGTATGTTGGAATATTTTGGTTCATTTGAAAGGATTGATGGAGGAAAAACACTTGAAGCATTGAAGTTTCAGATTGGATATGCACGAGAGATTGGGTTATTGTGTATTCTACTATATATATATAGATATATATTCTGAGGTTTGATTTACACATATATGGACAATGGAGGAAAGAAATTGATGATAGAATAGGAGTGTCTCAATGATCAAGAAAGGGTTATGATATGTAGCTACAAGTTGTTAAATTCCTATAAGCATACTTTTAATGAAATCAAAGTTCAGATTCTTAGTTATGAAGTGTCAAGGTTCAATTTTGGAATTGTGAAATCATGAAGCAAAATGTACTCATGAAATGGGAGTGGAGACTATCATGGAATAGCATATAAACATGCAAATGAAATTAAGTATTCAGGCATGCAAACGAAATTAAGTATCCCTGAATACTTGGTGTTAAAATCATAAACTAAGAGTAGTATTTAAGGATCCAACACAAAACACACATGCATGTTGGGGGGTTTCTATTGACATTTTAATTTGATTTCCTTCAGCCACAATTGAGGAATTTTTTGGGATATGTCTCAATGCAGTAAGTAGTAAATTAGAGCGAGACAAATTTGGAGATTTGTTGCACAGTGGAAGAGGAGACATTATGAGATCCTATAGGAGTTTAAAAAATAGGAATCTTGCATAGATTGGTGGTAAAGAACAAAAAATTTCTTGGAGAATCATATATGAAAGGGAACTGTATTTATGTTTTAACATTGTCAATGTGTAGGTATAAATACTTAATAAGTTGTTTTAGAAGAAGATCCCAACTTTGAATCAATGATAGAGGAAGCAAGTAGAGGCTTCCAAGTGAAGGAGTGAAGGTGGTGGCAGAGGATAGAAAGGAAAATTTTTGAGAAGATAAAATGAAAAACATAAGTTCTTAAGCGAAGAGATGAATGTGAGCAGTTGAAGTGCAAAATCCAAACAACATTGGAAGTTGAAGGGCATGTGTGGTCAAGATAGGTTCTACTACATAGAACCAAGAAGATACCAAGAGGATGACTTGGTACTGGTGACAACTTGTCAAATTTTTACAAATATGGGAAAGGCTTGTTATAGCTCACAAGTGGAAAAAGACAGTCCACAAAAGGAAGAGAATATGACTCTTGAAATTCATGGTCAATATTTAAAGAGAATCCATATCAAAAGGAAAGTGAATGCTGAGGAAAATGGTAGGGGAAGGCATATGAGTCAAGGGGAGTTTGACAGGGAAATGGATGAATTAAATAAAGAACTCAGTATAGTGATGATGTTACTATACGAACTTGAAGAAGACCAAATATATGGTTAGACATTAAAGAAGAAAAAGTTTAAATGGCTGAAGTTGGAGGTAAAGTTCAAACATAGGTTGAATATTTAATAGAGGAATGAAGAGCTCAAGCCATTCGAGATGAATGTGAGCATTTGTGAACCTATACAAGTATCAATCCTTGGGGAATATGAAGATGTTGATGAGAAGTTCATTGAAAGATTCATGGTCTCATTGGAAAATTCATATCGACATAAGGAGATGATGCCAAAATAATTTAAGGTGACAAAAGAGTCTCATGCTTTTGAAACTAAAATTTTGTGTGCATATATGTCTGTAGGTACTTAAGATGGTAAATGTTTGACCCAAGAATTTGTTACCATGATAGAAGAAAGGAATCAATGTTGGGATATTGGACAACACTGAGAGGGGGGTGAATCAATATTGTTAATTTTCAATAATACACAGAATTAACAAGAAACATAGAACACCGATTTTATCATGGAACCCAATTAGGAAAACTACCAATACGTCCTATTACTGCAGAATTATATTTACAAATAGTTTCTTCCTGCTACAACATACAAGGATGGTACCACACCCTATTTACCAGCAACTATTGGAAGGAGGATACAACCCCTTACAATCCTATAGCCTGCCCTAGCACCACCCTTACACCCTAGTATGTTCTTTGGTCTCTGTCTACTTCTACTATTGTATTAATCTGGATTTCAGAGACAGTTTCTCTCACTCATCATTCTGTCTATAAATACCCTCTAACACGTTTTCTGTGAATGCATCTCTTCACCGTTACTCCTTTTAATTCTTAGATTGTGCCTCTTCATGAAGACTCAATTCTTCATTCTAAAAATTCTTTAACTCTATTTAAGTTTATCAGTCATACCTTTCCGCAACACAATCTTACCAAAATTGCCTCTCCACAATGATAATTCTTCACCAAAAATTCTTCTGAACTTTCCTTCTCGCAATAGATCCTTTCCTCAGCCATCCTAAGTTGTTGATCCATTGTAAACTCTTTCCTATCCATCAATCCAACACACATATTTCCCTTCGTAATCATCTTTTTGCAATTTCTTTTGCTTTCCACAATTGTCTATCCGCAACAAACTTTCTGCACTGTTGATTTCTTCGGACTCTTTCTAGACCATTGATTTGATGCGGATTGTGGATTGAGGATGGGAGGTTTGAATTTTCTCAAAAGGTCCTTCCACAACCTTCTTTTCTGCAACTACATTTCTACAAGGTACTTTCCACAACAGTATTTCTACACCGTTGATTTCCTACGGACTATTCCTAGACTGTTGATCCAAGATCACATGCATATTGCGGATTGCGGGTTTTCCAAAATCCATAAAAGTTCTTCCACAATTCTCTTTCCACAATATTTCTTCCGCATTGTTGATCTCATTCAAACTCTTTCCTGATCGTCGATCTTAGATCATATGCGTATTACAGGTTTTCCAAATTTCTTGAAAACACTTCCGCAATTTCCTTTCTGCAATATTTCTTCCACATCGTCGATCTCTTGCAAATTCTTTCCTAACCATTGATCTTCTATATTGCAGGTTGTGGACTGCAGGTTCATAAAATCTCAAACATTGCTTCTGCAATTCATTTTTTGCAATTTTTCTTCTGCACCGTCAATCATTTACGTATGCTCTCCTAACCGTCGATCTTGCGGGTTCACTCCTAACTATTGATTTACAATCAAATGTGGATTTGTTCTATAGTATTATGAATTGCTCTGCATCCATTTATCTTGCAGGTTCACTCTTGACCGTTGATTTACAATCAAATGCATATTTGCACTATATTATTGTGGATCGCTCTGTAGTCGTTGAGCTCTTCTCAAACTCAGCTTCCACAATTTCTCTCGACTGATCTGGACCATCTAATTTTTTACTTCACCCTATAGTTCAGGAATATTATTTTCCACGCATATCTATTTTGTGGATCTTATTATAGACCTTTAATCTTTATCTCTCGAATGATCTGGGCCGTCCAATTCTTCTTTGGTTCCTCTTCTTGATTTGTGGATCCATCCAAATCTTCTTGGCGCTTTGGATTGTTATCTGCCACTGCTCGCTTTGTGGATCTTTCCACCGTTATCGACCTTGCCACTCTATTCAATTTTTTAATTCCTCCACCTTTCACCATGTATACTGGTCATCCCTTGAGTCATTCCTGAACTCCTTTGACATCAATGACAACTATATTCTCAACAATGTCCCCCTTTGGCATTGATGGCAACATCTAAACATTCTCCCCCTTTGACAACAACACCAAAGGATAACCTGAGTGAAATTCATAAACTCCCCAGACCACTATGCTTCTTTCTGCCCCATTATTGAGTCTCTCTCGGTTTACTTTAAGCACATTCTATGCACCTTTTATCTATGTCAAACATGCACCAGTATTATCATTTAACCTTGATCATATATTTTTCTTTGAGGAAGATAGCTTTCAACATACTTCAACATTAGATACCAATTGAATTTTTTCTTAGATACCAATTCGAATTTTCTGACTTTAACTCCCCCTGAGTATACGATCCCTCCTAATGTTATTTTCATGGTTCTCTTTAGATCATGAGAGATATTTAGAAAAGGATACCACAATCATCACTATATCCTTTTTCCTCACTTTCATCTTTATCTTCATCGATGTATTCTTTTACATCTCCATCTTGTTGTTCCTCACAATGGATGTCATTTTTATCTATGGCACTATTATGCTCATCATCATCTTTGAAGACCTCACTCATGTTTGAAATTTGTGTTTCTTCTGAGTCTTTGTAGTTCGAATTTTTCCTCCACGTCTTTTGATGAGGTATCATGCTTACTTGTCCTTTATCATCTACTGTGTTTGTGTCTTGTTTCCTTCTCAACCTTTGATCTTTTCCCAAGTTTCCCTTTGATCTTGTTTATAAGTTAGTTAGTTAGATATTGATTATTATTTTTGTTTGATGTAATTTAATGTAAATATTGAAAACAATTAATTTTTTAATTAAAATTTATATAAAATAATAGTAGTTGTGGTTTATATTTAGTATTATTGTAATCATTTTTTTCATTATTAGTGTTTTTTAAAATTTTAGATTTTATTAAATATATAAAAAGTAGTGGTACCTTTATAAAAAAAAATATAATATAAATTCAAATTTTTTACCACTATATCATTTATTATGTGCTCAAGAATCTAAGCCTTTCATTAATATTTTCAACCCTCATCTCTTAACTATACATTAACCCAACATAGTTGTCAACTACAATTAATGAGGAAATATAGGTTGACTTTTACTAGATAACACCTTTAACTTAGTGTAAGATGGCATATTGTAGTTTGATGTGGAATTTTTTTTTTCCTTAGGAAGCCCATTTTAGACCCCAAATTTCCTCTAATTGGTGCCATCTCTCTCATTTCCTAACTCACAAAAGATTTTTGAAATAGAAACAAATGCAAGTGCATATGATATGGGAGCAATTTTGATGCAAGGAGGGAGGCTAGTATGCTATCATTATGACGTGTTCCATTGCAGAGTCCTAAACTACCCTAGATATGACAAAGAAATTTATGCCTTGGTTCAAGTTATTAAGAAATGGAAGCACTATCTGATGGGAAAGGAGACCATCATTCACACTGCTCACTGATCGACGCAGTGATTGTAGGCCCAAAGTAATCTGCAATAAACATGACACTACAAGCACATGGGATTTTTATAACAATTCCATCAAATCATCAAATATAAGAATGGGAATATAAACAAGATGACAAACATGCCCTCAAGGCTACCAACAACCAAGATCACAACTTTGGGTACTCTTATGCATATGGATCCTTTCAGCAATGATGCATATAAGGAGGAATATACAAAATATGAGGAATTCAAGGAGGTGTTTCAAAAAATATGAGTCCAAGTCCATGTAGAAGGAGGTGACAACAAAGTTGTCTGTCATCTCCAATATAGATTACTCTACAAGATGGATAATCTATGTGTTCCTAAAGGTAATGCATTGCAACTCTTGAGAGAGGATCACACCAAATTTGCAGGGAATTTTGGTGTTGGGAAGATAGTTGCCAACTAACAAAGGTATATTTATTGACCTAGAATGCAAGAAGACAAAAATTGATTTATTAGAGGATGAATACTTTATTGTACAAGAAATTTTATTAATAGGAATCAAGGTCTATACCATTCCTTACTTGTTCCTATGAGACCATGGGAGAACATCTCCATGGATTTTGTGGGTTTTTTCCAATTAATAGAAAGGGACATGACTTTTTAACTATGGTAGTTGAAAGATTCAACAATATGTGCATTATTATTCCTTGTAAAAAGACAATAAAAGGACAAGAAGCAACAAACATATTCTTTGAGCAGGTTTTGATGCAGTTTTGGATACCAAGGAGCATAATATCGAATAAGGATACTAGATTCCTTAGTGCCTTTTGGAATACACTTTGGGAGAAGGTGGAAACTAAGTTGAAGAGATATACAACATTTCATCCACAAACATATGGGTAGATAGAAGTACTCAACATAAATTTGGTACAACTTTTGAGGGGTTACAATTAGAAGCATACAAAGACTAGGGATGAAAATGTAATCTACATCCAACAATTTTATAACAAAGAAATCCAAACTTCCATTGGAAAGTATCAAAACTTGTTTTGGATACTTGCCACCTTCACCCCTAGATGTTGTTTATGGACACTAAGTGGGAGTGAGGGAAGAAACCACTGTTGAAGCATGAAGAAACCAAAAATTCATTGATAATATCAAGAAAATCCATTTACAAGTACATGAGACATTGAAGAAGTCATAGGTAAAGTACAAGGTAGGACATGATCACCATAGGGTTAAGAAAACATTCAAGCAAGGAGATAGTATGGTTACACTTAAATAAGGAAATACTACAAGGTCCTAGTAAGAACATCAAGTCATTATAGTATGGTCCTTTTGAAGTGTTGGAGAAGGTAGGAGATAATTCCTATAAACTCATTCTACCCCATATATGCACATTTACTTAGTAGTGAATGTGGAAAATTTTAAACTCTATGACCCTTCCATGTTAGACTAGGAACCTAAATATGTCTTACCTTCTGTAGAGGAATTAGCACTAGAGGATTAGGCAAAGTTATTAGAAGACATAATTTTTAAGAATAATTCTAGAATAACGTAGGTGAGGACAATATGAACTCTAGCAGGTTGGGTTGAAAGGACAACTTCTAGGAAAGTCTAAATTGTACTCCAAGGAGAAGGCAGAGGAAAGCCTTTCCTCGTCTCATACAATATAATATTTTAGGGACCAAAAGCCTCCCAATATGGGGAGGTTTGATCCAAAATGGATTGATATATAATTTTCCTCTATTTTGGTTCTTTTGGGGTCATAATATTGGATGAATTAGCTTGTAGGGCCTATTCTAGGGGCAGGTCTCACTTTACTGATTTGGGGTCTAGAACCTTCCAAGGCCTCTTTGAGGGTCTAGATGATCTTTTTTGGTGTCGAAAATTCCATCACCTTGCAATGACCCTTCAAGTGATTCTACACTTTAAGATCTTTCCAATGGTCCAAGAACAACTCAAACATAGTCACTATGAAGAAGTTATGACTCCCATAAGTTAACCTGTCCAATTGACACCATGGTATCAAGTGGATTTCATTTCAAATATCGTTTCTCACACATGTGGAGCTAGTCATGTGTGAAATTTCAAGAATCCAAACCCTAACCATAGTTGACAGTTAGAATATGCAAAAACCCTAAAATTAACACTAGATTACTATTGTGTTATGTTAAATACTAGGATGTTACGAGGAAAATGGGTTCCATTCTTTTGATGTTATTGTATTTTTCCATTGTTGAGCAACAACACAAGAGTCAATATCATATGAGATAAAATATCTTGTAGAACCCATTCTAACCACATATCCTGCATGTGTCATATTATGTCTGCATGTATCATATTACATCTGGGAGATCGTTTTCAATGTGCATATACACGCATATTCTGGTGAAAGGAGGTGAATTTCTTCATTTTATTCTGATCAGTCAACCTCACATAGGATCCCAATGTATTTTCGATTTATTTGAAGGCCTCCTCGTCCCAGTATTCTTGTGGGAGAGAGAACATTCAAATCCATATTGGCACCCATGAGAAGTCTTATTTTTCTAGACTGAACCTTTCCTTCCAGTTGTGGAGATAAAGACCAGCAGAATTGAAGAAGTAAGGAACACCTTCTTCAACTCTGGATTTATCATCAAGATGATGAAAAATGATGGTAAAAAACCTTTAGATCCAAGTTGTAAATCGAAGTTCTCCTTTGGTTTCCATTTAGCTGGAATCCAGCCACGCAAGGCCTATTTAGTTGGCCAAATTCCAATGAATTTTCCTATGAGTGCATGGTCTTTCATCTTTTGTGCATGAGCATTGATCCCTTTAGTTGGGAGATGAAGGAAAGGCCAATTTTCAGTTCTAGCAATGTAGGTTTGGGTAATGGACTACTCTTTTTCCTGAACCTTTATTGGTGGTTTACCTAGAGTATTCAAGCCTTGGTTACCATCCAAAATCAGAATTTATTCACATCCAATTTGAATAGTGATGGGTGGTGATGATGCAGACCGGTCAGCTAGATCGCCACCTTGATTGTTGGGGATAGCTTGGCATGGGTTTGCAACCCCTCCCCTTGCTAGTGCCATGAAAAACTATCAAGAAATATAGATGAGCAAGTTAAAACCTAAATTAGTCTATGAGCTCCAAGAACCAATGATTGATATTTGAATACCGATACGAATCATAACATTCGTACACAAGAAGAAATTCAATTACAATTGGGTAGTAATTTTAAGGAAATGAATAAAGACAACAATTTGTACCAGTAAAGAATAAAGTTGAACATTAAGATTGATGAGTTATGGGTATTGATGAAAAGGATGCCCAAAGGGAGGTACAAAAAAATTAGAGTCAATAGTAGCATAAAGTTTACTGTGAAGGACTATGAAGGCAAGGTAAGTGGAGCATTGCAAAACCAAGTATGAAAATCTGGCAGATCAAAGGAAACAATAGAAGGACAAAACAACAGTGCTGGTGAACAACAATAGTTGCAATATAAAGTATGGGATCTGGGAGGGTTGAAGGATATGAACAAGAGTTCATTAATATTTTCTACTATGGGAGTATTATCCAATTGCATCTTCACTCATCTAAAAGTTGTATCAATGGTCAAACCATTAGGGTCTTGATATTAGTCCAAAGAAGGGAACTCATTTGTGAACTAATTGTAAATATCCTATTGCCTACAAGTATAGGACAAGAATGTTCTAGAATTTAGTTCAAGGCATTAGTTGAATTCATTGGTATTTAAGATTAGGTTGTGTTAAATATGGAGATGAGTTATGTAACTAAAACCATGTTTGGGGGAAACACTCGAAAGTGTTTGAGAGATCTTGTTACGATAAGATTGAATCTGTATCTTTAGGAATTAGTTATAGAAACTGTAGGTAATTGTTTCTTGAGTTGAAAGTATTTATGTGTTCATACATATTGTAATCTTGGGGCATTAGAAGACATAGCTCGAGTGGTAGGATAGGAGAAAAGGCCACGTATGCATGCCAATATTGTGCATTAAGATAAGTGTGTTGCATTACTGAATTTGTATAATTGTTATCATCTTCATTGACCTCTATTTTGAGAATATATTTCTCTATGTAATATTGAGAAAGATTATTTCTACTTGAGTGAAATGATGAGTTGATTGTGCATGTGCATTATACTGGAATTTGTATGTAATTTCTATAGTTGAACAAAAGTGTAGGAATTTGTAGGAGTTAGTGACTACATGAATATGTAATTCCACTAGAAAAAGGTCAAGCATGTTGAAAATCAATTTGTGGTTTAATTTGTAAAACTCTCCAAAGTTCTGTTTTGAAGAAGGTGTTGACACCAAATCAGGTTCTTTGTGTTATAATTATGTTGGCTCAACGTTGCTCTACGTTGAGTAATATTGTAATTGAGTTTTGTATTGAATTTTGGATTGAGTCATAAAAATGGAAAAGGCTATTGTTGTGGTAAATCATTGAAGAATTAAAGAATTAAATCGCCATGGTTGTGGAAACTTGCCCAAATCCTTAGTACTTTTGAAATCTCTATAGAAATCTAAGCATCACTGATTAAATATCTGGAGAATGCATTGGAAGATAAACAAATGTTTTTTTTTCCTCAGCGACATGGATCATAACTGCGTACATTAGCATACACCTGACTTTCAACTAATGGTTGAATCGTATGCGTTGGTTAGGCAACTTTAATAATAAGTGAAATATGTTTTGATGTCTTCGAGCCATAATACATTTTGTGAATTTAATACCAAAAATGATCTTCAAATATTAAATCATGGACTTAGGTGAGAATTGTAGAGGATCAAATTAGGTTGGGAAATATTGTATGAAAGAACAATTGGGAATTATTTTATGAAACCAAATGACTTTTAAATGGATTTAAACTGGATTTGTCTAAGAAAAAGAGCAGGATTATATTTCTTGTAGTCCTGCATAAAAAACTCTTCCATATCAAGATCTAGATCAAGAAGACCAAGGTAGATGATTTATTTTATTCTGGTTAATAATCCATTCTCATATAAGAAGATCTGGTAAGTAAGCTTGAAATGAAAGAAAGTGATCACCCTAGCCCTTATCCATTAGAATGGGTAAATAAGGATACAAAAACTAGGGTTATAAAACATTGCAAGATGAAATTTTCCATAAGTGGAGATTATAGTGATGAAGTGGAAGTAGATGTAGCACCCCTTGTTGTTTGTGGTGTAGTGTTTGGAAACCACTACATGTATCAGAGGGATGCAATCTTCATGAGGAGTAAAAATCAATACCACTTGAGAAAGGATGGGGAATCTTTCATCATAAATGGGCACAAAGGTAAATTGAAGATCTCATTGGTGAGTGCCAACCAAGTGAAAAACATGATGAATACAAGTAGAAAGTTCATGGTTCTTTTCTTAAGACATAATAATCAAGAAGGTGAATCACTCAAGGTAAAGGTCTTTCTAGAGGGATGTACCAAAGGGTAGAAATACCAGTTAGAGGAAATTTTTCATGCATATATATAAGTGTTCCAGGATCATAGGGGGATACCACTTAAGAGGGTTTAGTGGATAAGGGGGTACAACTACCGCTAACTTCTCCATTACCAAACATTGGACTATACAAATAGTTTGTTTTGAAAGTAGAAGTGAAGAAGTAATTGCATCAACTACTTGAATAGGCAAAAATATGGCCAAGAAAACTCACCTTGTGGGTCACCTATTATCATAGTACTCAAGAAGGATGGGACCTAGAGGATATGTATTGACTACAAAGCTCTATATAAGGTCACTCTCAAGAATTGATACCCTCTACCCATGACCAATGATTTGCTAAATCAATTGCAACATGCTAAGTACTTCAACAAGTTGGATCGCAATTCAGGATATCGCCAGTTATAAGTGAAAGAAGAGGACACTGGAAGACTTCTTTCAAGACTAGGAAAGGTTTGTATGAATGGTTAGTAATGCATTTTTGTTGATGTGATGCACCACCTACATTTATGCATTTGATGAATGATGTATTTCACCCTTTCATAGATTCATCTATGATAGTGCATTTAGATGATATATTGATTTAAAGTGCTACACGGGAAGAGAAAATATCACATCTCAAGCAAGTGTTGTAGACCTTGAAAAAACATCAACTAAGAGAAAATATTAAGAAATGTGATTTTTCTTAGTAGTCCTTGGTGTATTTAGGGTATAAGATTGGTGGAGGAGAACTCAAGATTGATCCTATGAATATGGAGTCCATCACTAAGTGTCTTAACCCTACAAATTCAATTGAAGTTAGGAGCTTTTGGGGGGTAGAAAATACCTTGATAAGTTCATAGATTCCTTTTTTATTGTTGCTACACCTCTCCATTATAAAAATCAACAACAAGGGGTTCTAGTGGAGGAAGGTTCAACATAAAGACTTTGAAGAGCTCAAGCAAAAAATTAGTCAAGCTCGATTAGAGGAAATTTGGGGTCTAAAATGGGCTTTATAAAAAAACGTGTCATGGATGAGTTGGATTGAATTGAGTTTTTCAAGCCAATAGAATTTCAATAGCTTTTCCCAACCATTATGAATGAGTTGGACATATGATGCTTATGTGGCATATTTTTATTTGATGATAGCTAACTCCAATAAAACCTCAACTTGGTTAAGGTCGTGAAAATTTCATCTCAAAATATACTTGAAATAATAAATATGTAGATTATTTTATATTATCACTACTTCTAAGTCACTTAAAACATAAATATTACATTAATTAAAATTATAGTGAAGTAATTTTGAAATACTAAAATAAATATAATTAAGCTTTTTAAAAGAAAAATAAATAATATTTAATAAAATTTAAATGTTTTTTATACCATAAATACTAAATTTTAGTTAGTTAGATATTGTTTATTATTTTTGTTTTATGTAGTTGAACATCTTAGTAATTATGAATCTTTTATATAAAATTATATAATATTATATAATATATAATAATAGATATTAATTATTAGTTAGTTAGATAAATAGTTGTTGATTATTATTTTTGTTTTATGTAATTTAATCTACATATTGTAAACACTTATTTTTTATTAAAATTTATATAAATAATAATAGTTATGGTTTATATTTAGTATTATTGTAATCATTTTTTTCATTATTACTATTTTTTAAGTTTTAGATTTTATTAAATATATAAAAAGTAGTGATACATTTGTAAAACAAATTAAAAACCTTATAATCTAAATTCAATTTTTTTACCACTATGTCATTTATTATGTGCACAAAAATCTAAGTCTTTCATTAATATTTTCAACCTTTATCTCTTAACTTTACATTAACCCAACATAATTGTCAACTACTATTAATGAGGAAATATAGGTTGACTTTTACTAGATAACACATTTAACTTAAGGAAATATAGGTTGACTTTTACTAGATAACACATTTAACTTAATGTGACGTGACATATTGTAGTATGCAACATTTTTTTATTATTTTCTTTAGGAGGCCCATTTTAGACCCCAATTTTCCTCTAAGTGGTACCATCTCTCTCGTTTCCTAACTCACAAAAGATTTTTGAATTGGAGACAAATGCAAGTGGATATGCTATGGGAGCAATTTTGATGCAAGGAGGGAGGCTAGTATGTTATCATTATGAAGTGTTCCATTGCAGACTCCTAAACTACCCTACATATGTTAAAGAACTCTATGCCTTTGTTCAAGTTATTAAGAAATGGAAGCACTATCTGATGGGAAAGGAGACCATCATTCACACTGCTCACTGTTCTATGTAGTGATTGCAAGCTCAAAGTAAGCTACAAAAAACTTGACACTATAAAGACATGGGATTTTTACAACAATTCCATCAAATCATCAAATATAAAAATAGAAATACAAACAAGCTAAATTAATATAAAAATAATTTAATATATATATATATAGTCTATAAATTTTGTAAAGTTTTATGTCCTTTACTTTATATAAAAAAATCCACTGTCAAATATTAAAATAATCACCTCCCTCTTTATTAAAAAAAAACAGTCTGTTTCCCTTGAATTCATGCTTGCTATGTAATCTTTTCCATTTTCTTCCAAATTTTAATTATTTCCATGTCCTCATTCTTAAGGATCATAGGATCCATCTTGATTGTACACTCTAAAGTTGATGACATCCCCTTATTTGTAACATGATAAGTTAATTGGCATAGTTATGGATGACTTTTTTTAATGCGGTTTAAAGAGATCAAATTGTTAGGCTATTTTGGAATCTATCTCGACCACCAACTAGAGAATTGAATTCATGACCCTCGCTTCACGAAGGCGAATCCATGACCCTCGCTTCAGAAAGCTTGATCCGTGGGGCATCAATCCCTTTTAATATAGCAAAAAACAATGAATAATGGTGATTACTAATGTTATAAAGCAACACAAATGTAGTGGTTGTCAACACAATTATGACACAAAGAAGTAGTTGCAAAAATATCCCTACTACGAGCTCATCACTCTGGCTTCAAACCCGTGAAGCATAAGAGACTCGTGGGCCAGCTTAGGATAGTGGGGCTATACGCTATTGAAAGTATACAATCAGTATTCATTTGAATTTGAACTAATGAGTCCTGTTTATAATTAATATATAACAAAATACATATCCAAGTTAAAAGAGATGCATACACATTAATATGTCATAGAGATACATACTTTGTAAATTTTACCCCCAAAGCTGAAAGCATAAATTTTATGTTTTATTTTCTACACATCAACTATATGCTTCTGCCACTGCATGGAGAGTTGTGCTAGAATCATTACTTTCTGTCGTTCTGTGCACTTCTTGAAAATGTGTTCAGCCTTTTGATAACCACGACACCTTATAAAATCTACAGTTGTTCCAGTTGAAGAGATAACAGTCAGCCAAAATATAAAATCATAATTGGTGAATCAGATTTAACTCCATATCTCGTTAGAATTATAAACGAGGTTACATTAGAGAAGACTGCCGTTTGATATTTTGGTTCCTGATCCATCTCCGTCTCCATAAGATTTTTCAGAAGGTAGCCAAATGATCTGCATAGCATACTTCAAGAAAGCGATCAAACTGACGCACTAAATATGAATCGTTTATAAACCACTCTCCAATGGAAATCCTGAGCCAAGTTTCCTCCTCCTGGACAACCCGGCAGAACTTGCCATTCCTTTGTGTTTATTCCATATTGCAACATCTTGTCACTGCCCCTCAGCATAAGCCATATCTTCTCAGAACCATCTCCTGTTACAATAAAATCTGTACCCTCTGAGGATTCTACCATACTTTTAATCAAATCAGCTGGGGTGGTGTCAATGAGTTTCCACTTCCTGTTGGTATGGTTGAAATTCCAGAGGCCCAAAACAGAATGGCGAACTACGGGGAAACTCCCATACATACCATTTGTACAGGCATTCCTTTTTAATCTTCCCACCAATATCATTCCTATCACAGAGGGAACCACTGTGGGCAATGTCACATTATCTTTATTGTTATAAACATAAGCAGCAGGCAAAGACATCTCCAGATTGGGGGCCGCAGCTAGGTCATAGCCCCGGGTGCTCGTTCTATTAAAAGGAACCTCTGGGAAATAACAAAAATACTGTGAAGTAGCAGAATAAATGGTAACAACCCCAGACCTGGGATGGCTAACACTCCTCAGAGGAGATGGAAACATCCTAGAATAGAGAACATAGGGAGGTTCAACAAGACCAATCTGCTTTACAGTCCAAAGCTGATCCCCTCTGGAACTGTATTTAGCAACATGTACGTAACTTTGGCCTCCCGCATGACAATTCCCAAACAGATACACATTATAATATCCATTATGAACTATCATCTCGGCCGTTCCCTGCACAATCAGAGAGTTGAGAAATTCAAGATTGTTGCCACTGGGTCTGGAAATCTTTCGCAACTTTTTCACTTGGGCAGTCACAGGATTGACAACAAATAAATTGTAATCGGATCGAGCCACCAAAAATAAACCTTGAGAGCCACCTTTAACGCCAAGTGTTTTCACGTTGTTATCCCAATCACAAGGAACCTTTATCAGAAACCAGCGCTTAGACACAACGCTAAAAGCCCACATGTCTAGTTTATAATTGTTAATCACAATGCATCTCTCACTTCTCTGATTCAATAACTGATACTCATTCTGCAAAGATTTGGATTCATACACCTCATTCCAATCATGACATACTGATCGGCAGTATAGTAGATCTTCCAATGGCATTCTTAAGAATATGTTCTGCAAGATTTCATAAGGAAGACGGATGGCATTATATACTTTCTCTTTCGTTTCACTGGACGTAATCATTTTCTTTTCAGCATCATTGTAATATCGGTTGAACTCTTGAATGAGAAGACCCATTGGAATTCCTTCTGCGAAACGAATTACTGCGGCTCTCCACTCAGGGGTGAAAACTGAAATTAATTTTGGTTTCTCTGCAGATGTGTTATTATATTTTCTCGTTCTTCCGGATTGATCTCTCTGCCGATTCTTTGAATGCTTTGAGATGAAATCTTCTGTCATTTGGAAGACAGATTCGCTCAGTTCTTCGTTGTGGCTTTCCATATATACTGTACGCTGAATCTCCATGCGAGTCTTGAAAATCCCAATAAGATGCTTCCAAATACATGCGAAACCAAAAACCAAGAAATGAGAAAAGAAATCTTTGCGACTTGTTAAACATGAATTTAGTTATATCAATTTATATAGAACGTTGTGACAAGAACGTAAATGGGTGACACAAATAAGCGTTGGACAATGTGAGCCGACGGGCTCTTTGCCATGTAGGTCTGCACGTACCATTCAGTTAAGTTGGTTGGATTGTTCCGTTTTTATATATATATTTATTTTGAATTTATTTGTTGTCCCGAGAATATGAGGAGATCTTGTAACGTGATGTAACTTAGTAAGGTTTGTAACAAGTGTTTAAAAAATAATAATGATAATGAATATTATGGGAGAGATCTTATAACTTGATGTAATGTTTGTAACATGTAGGCAAAAAGTAATAGTGATACTAGATATTATAGGAGAGATTTTGTAACACAAAATAAAAAATAATATCACTTTAGTAAAGTTATTTTATCAATAAAAAATAAATTTTCTAATATACCAAAATAAATGTCGGGCACAAAAACAATGGAGATGTTATAATCTTCCTACCTAACAAAACAATAAAAAAATAAAAATTTAATTATCCCTAAAAAAAATATGTGGGTCAAGCAAAAAACACAAAATTAAATTATTAGCAAAAAATAGTTGGCCTTGCACATGGTTTTAAAACCATGTGCACATGAACAAGGCATTCTAAACAACCCATGGTTTTATTGTACATGGTTTAGGAGGCTTTGCACATGGTTTTTAAACCATGTGTAAGGCATTCTAAACAACCCATGGTTTTATTGTAGATGGTTTAGGAGGCTTTGCACATGGTTTTTAAACGATGTGCAAGGCATCCTAAAGAACCCATGGTTTTATTGTACATGGTTTAGGAGGGCCTTACAAATGGTTTAAAGACCATGTGCAAGGCCTCATAAACAACCCATGATCGTAGGAGGGCCTTGCATATGGTTTTAAAACCATGTGTGGAGAAATGATGCAATGTTAGTTCCTAACAAAATAAAAAATATTATATGTCCGCCATAAATAATATTAAATATTAATAATAATAAAATTATATGTGGACCTTAAATAAAAAGATGTGTCTTTTGGTTTGAATCAAATCAATGGATACCAAAGAAGAGGTTTGCACCTCGAGAGATTTGATCCATCTCAGGGCTTGATAGAGCCTAGGATTTTGATTTACATTGGTTATGAAAATGGGAAGTTACGAATTTTTTTAGGGAGAAGAGGAGTATTCTATATTTAAGTTGAGGAGATGTGTAACCTTTCAGTGGTTAGAGGGAGATGTACAACTTTTTGGAAGTCATGGAGTTGACACATGTTTTTTTTAAATAATAATAAAATATTATAAAATAATAATATGTCTATTCAAATTATAGTTATATTTATAAAAGCATTTTATATATAAAAAACACGAATTAAATAAATTGGAGATGTGTAACTCTTTTAGTGCTCATCATAGAGTTGACACTTGTTCTTTAAAAAAAATAATTATAATAACATGTTGGTTTAAATTAAAGTTAAAACATTTACAACCACATATGGTTGAGGAGAGATAGCTGTCACGATACCAGATAGGAGTTCATCAGAGAGGATGTAGGTACCTATTTGTGGTTGACAAGCAAGAAAAACATTCATTGTCCACCACCAGCCACTTCAAAAAAAAAATTATAATAACATGTTGGTTCAAATTAGAGTTAAAACATTAAAACCATATATATATATATATATAACACAACTTAGATAAATTAAAAGACTTCTTTCACATTTACACTTTAAAAATATGTGTGTTAGATCGAGCTTAAAAGATCTCTTTTAAAATGGATCTTATAATATTCAATTATATAAATAGAAAAATAAGCACATTATTATTATTTGTATAATTAATATTTTTAAAATTATTAATTTTGATAATTTTATTTATTATTAAATGTTTGTTTTTGTAAACTGCACAGTATATTATATTACAGGGGAAAAAAATTACATCCAAAACTCATGATTGTCTGAGGTTGAAAGAGGCAAACTATACTCCTGTATACTCGCAGAGCCAAGCTGTAAAAAAGACATACAGTAAAAACTAAAAGAACGTAAACTATAACCATAAAACCTGCTAGCGACGGAACCAAATAAAACCTATTCAAAATGAACATTAAACCAAGGGAATTTCTTCAGTGATGGGGCAAGCCCATCGTTCCTCCTGTGACACAGTAGGCGAATTAGTGGCTGCAGTTGGTGCTGTTACGGAGAGGAATTCCTATGGCTTGGGGTACCACAACAGACAGCTTTGACTCCAGAAATCAACCTTTCCCAATATGCAATAAAAATAAAATGTCTAACACTAAAGGATCAGACCTCCGATACCTTATTCCGGACGGTTGAAGTAGATCCCCATTGAGCTTTCCAATATTCAGCTTGAATTGATATAATACTTCCTCAACAACAAGTAAACAATACAAGCATACTATATATCATGGTGTTACTATCTATTCTAACATATATAATCAATAATGTAAAAGCATTTGACATATTCCAATGGATAACATCATTGGACAAGGAAATATATTTCTTATTAATATAAATTAGAGATTACAAGATAGATACAACCTCTGACGACACGTCTGTGAAACGGAGAAACTGAATCCCCCACTTGGGCCTCCACCACCTCAATCCTCCATCTCACGATAGCAAGCTCACTAGCAAAAGGCAAGCTTGGGAAGAACACAAAAGTGCTCCAAAGGGACAAAGGGATGCAGACTCAAGTATAAATTCCGGCAACAATGGACTATAGTTTCGTTGCTTCAATCCCTCTATATGCCTTCAATGTACCAAGGGGTTCCTTATATAGCTTCACAATGGATAATGAAGGGTCAAATCCGAGCGATCTCAAGGCATATGGAAGGCCAGGAGTCGAATGAGTCGGATCCATGTCAAGGAAAACTCCAAAAAGATTTGGATTATGCACACATCCCGACGTACGCAGTTATCAGGGTCAAACCCGCGTATGTACGTGGTTATCAGGTAAAAATCCGCGTATATCATTTTTCATATAGTTTTAGGGATGATCAAGGAAACATCAAAGGATAAAATACGGTCCATGGGGTCTAAAGAGTATGCAGTGGGATAGGGGAAGGCCATACAAAGTGTGATTCACCTAGAGTGGTGAAATCCACTATAACAGATGCCCCCTAATGTGTGAGGTCAGAGGGGTCATACGATGGCCGAAATACATTATAAGTCCATCCCAGAAGTGGAGTGATGAAGGATCCCAAATGGAAGACCAGCCACCCAATCAGCATAGTACAATGATACAAATCTGAATATAACTGCAAGTACATATAGCAGTCCCGGATACATAAGAGTACAATGGCCATGAATAGGCATAATACATGATATCACATATGTGGTCATCGCCACGTACAATATACATAAATCAGAATCTCTATGATGAAGATATACAAAGGACCATGATCTCCAAAATGGCTGAAGATATATAATAGATCAAGATCTCCATAGTGGCTGGAAATATCTGACATACACTGGAATGAAGTCACGAGAGCTAAAATCTCATGAACACTGTCACAATCAAGGGGGTAGCATATAAGAGATGCCACCAATATGGAAGGTCTTCTACACAAACCGCTACGAGTACAAGTCCTACTATGTGAATAGAGGTGTCGAGGTCGAACATAGCAGTCCATCATCTGATTACCGGTCATTGATGTATACCATAAACAGACGCGAGATTATCCACCGATAATGAAAATGGGAATCAAGATACTAGAGTGCAAACTAACAAGTGTGAATAGATGTGTTGAGGTCGAACACTTGAGAGAATCCATCAATCAGGGGACATTGATGTATTCCCAAGAAACTGTCGATGGCGAGAGAACCCGCCACTGATGACTGCAAGTCTCAAGGCACTCAAAAGGACTCTAGATTCCAATCCCAGAATAAATGATCTAAAGTCGATGGGATGAAATCCGCTGGAAGGAGGTCATTAAGGCATCCCCCATCATCCAACACGAGGTACTCAGCAAAGCTGTCTAATGTGGAAGGACTCGATCATAAGGTGCATGAACCAGTAACTGTACCGGGAATGGTCGACATGCAAAGTCAAGATAACTGAGGAATGGCCGACACAGGTTTCAACTTCCTTCGAACAAGAGCATAACGGCGTATGGTGACTGAATGAAGGCAGCATAGACTCGATATACAAACTGGGACATCTCTGTGACACAGGAGGCATCAACAGAGGCTCCATAGGGACTGGAAGCTTAACCAGTCGGTGGAGATAAACTTAGATAAACGAGTACAGCTCCTAAGTCAAAATATAACCCAACCAATGGATGTGATATACAGTGCTCTGTTCGAAGGTGACACGACTCGATAGCTACCAAAGATAACATCTTTCCTTGTCCGGCTTTTTGGTTTTTTTATTTTTTTGGACTTTTTCAGTTATTTGAAAAGCTTGAAAAAAGAATAAACTAGCGTTATAGTTACAAACTAGGAGGAGACGAGTGTCATCAGGGAAAACAAACTAGTTCCAAGAAGTGGAACATACCTATGCTCAATGCAAGGATACATGTGTAGGATATCGACACTCGGGGGAAAATCCCCTCCCGGTAAAAAAGGGAATCAAGCTGCGAAGGATATGAAAATGGCTCTGCATGGCTAGACATGAGACAAGCTCGGGCTATATGGCTGAAACGCAATCTCAAGGGAGCCGGCATAAAGCTCAATAAGGCAGGCAAAGCTCATGATAATGCATTCACAACTTGATATAAGGGGAGTCCGGAGGGAAACAGGCCAGCATAAGATCAAGAGGAGTATGAGGCTCTTGTGAAATGTCATGGCAGTACTATACAACAGACTCCCACACCCTAAAGGAGAAAACGTCAGCATGGACACCAAATGCAAATAAGGTGCTAACTAAGGTACCCATGTAAGGTGAAGCTCTACCACTCACATCATGCCACTTCTAAAGCAGCAAGAAGGTTCCGTGACATAATAGAGTGAGTTCGTACCTAAGGTCATGGTGACATGGTCATAAGGTCATGCAAAATGCAAACGGTGGCGAACCTAACCTATATGCTAGTGTAGATGTTATACCTGAGATCAGTACGAATGGGTCAATCCAATGGCTGAAACAGCACTAAAAATGGTCTTCTGCATCACAAATTATGTCAGAAACGGTCCAAAATGGTTAGAAACTGTCAAAACTATAGGAAAGAGAGTAAAAATTTTCAAATATTTGAAAATTTTTCTATAAATAGTAAAAAATATAAATCATTTGAAAGTTTTACCCATTTGAGCTCTGATTTTCAACTGCAAATTCCAGGAGATCCAGCTGGCGGAATTCACAACCGTTTCTTCCAGGTAGTTACTCATGCTCTCCTCATGCATTTTAATATAATTTTTGTTGATTTTCATGGTAAAATGAGGTACTTTAGGCCATCTCCACATGAGCGCTGCGGCCCACGCGGATATCGAAGATTTTTCTGCGTATAAGGCTGGCTATACGCGAGAAAGAGGCTAGAAACCGCGTACATACACGGCTGTTTGCAAAACAGTCGTGTATGACACCACGCAAGTAAATTTATAAGGATCTAATGGACAATATGGCAATTTCTCTTGCAGGATGGTGGTAGAATGGAGAGAGCGCGAGCATGGTGAAGTAGAAGAAGCTGTAAGGGTTGACGTGATGGCTCAACAAGCTCTTAGAATATGTGGACTCTACAAGTTTTGGTGCCTTGGTGGTTTGAGGGCCAAACCAAGACTGCTAGAGATGCTGGTGAACTATTGGGATCCAGACTCAGAGTCCTTCAGGATAGATGGGATGTCTCTCACCATAGAGGTGGAAGACATATACTTCATCACAGGTTGTTGGGCAATAGGGCAGACTCGGGTTTAATCCTTTTATGTCGCACCAACAAAAGACCCATAGTGTTGGCCCTTTCGGCAACAACCTACGCGCAGGTTGCAGTCTCACCCGAAACAGCTATGGGGTGCTACAGAATCAGGTTGCTGCAAGCAGAGAGAGGGATTACTGTACCTTAGCCTTTAATAACCTTATTAATCAACAATTATAAAGCTTTACCATTCATTCACATACAACTTCGCATATAGATAAACAGTTGTGACTTGCTCAACCCACTACAGGGAATTCACAGCGAAGCTTAATATTAGCAGCGATCTAACTTATCAGATGTATACAGTTATTAATGCATAAAGACAACAAAAACAGAAACAACACAAGAAACCACAACACCAGATATAACGTGGTTCACCCCCAGTGTAGGGGCTACGTCCACAAACTGTGTTTATTCAACTCGCTACAAAACCACAGTCTATCTGCGCACTCAGCTGCAGATCCCTTCAGCCCTTAAAAGCCGCGCACATAGCAGCAGGCCCCTGCGCACACAGCTGCAGATCTTTCCTCGATCTTCTTTACAAAAAAGACCCTCTGCGCACACAGCTGCAGAGGTCGTCCACGCACACAGCTGGGACTTAACCTTTCCTTACAAAATCAACCTTAGCTTCACCTTAATCTTTCTTACATCATAAAACCTAACCTATCTTCTTTACACAAGTGCTTATTTATACTGCGCATTTTTACAAAACCATGGTCTTAAACCATGGGCACCCAAAACCCTAAACCCTGGATTTAAACCAAGGGTTTATTACAAACAAAAGGAGTTTTAACTTCTCCCGACACCCCTAAGACTGTTTTGACCCATAACTCCACCTACAAACTTTCTCATTAACCGCGGAGTTACCCAAACATGGAGTATGCGTCCCAACAGGCCCCTAAGACTCACTAGTGGCCCGTCCCGGGACACCCTGCGACGTCTCTGGTGGGAGAATCTTCTGCGCGAGGGTGTTGAAGCAACTGTTGAGGTTCTGTAGTATGTTGTCAGCTGCTTTCTCCTTTTCCACCAACTCTTGTAACACTAAAGATGAATCTGTATTAGCCCGTTCCTGCGCAAAATTGTCGTAGCTCTTCAAAAATTTGAGCTGGCTTTCTGCAGTATTACTCAATTCCAATGCTTCATCAACCAGGGGCTGGAGCGAATTCTCCAGCAGCGTTACCCTTGTCCTGCAGGATTCAATTTCCTGCTGAAGTTCCTTGCTGCGCTTCACTTTAGCCATCTTCTGCATAGGTGGCAGCATCTTGATTTCTATTCTGACTACATCTAATTCGGCCTGGCGTATTTTGATGGATTCTTGGATCTTACCTACATCTTGATGGTCTTGGAGGTTCGCCCAAGCTTTGATGCTGTCTTCCAGCAATTTAGCGACGCTGGCTGTATTATCTGATATTTTTGCTGCTGAAGCCTCGATGTCCCTATGGCACTGTTCCCGGACCTCTAGTGGAGTCTTAGGAGGGATGCGCAATTGAAGTTCTGCGATCTGGTGCTGGTGTTCTGTCTTTAACCTGTCAATCTCGCTGTGAGACTGCTGGGCATAGTCTCTCAGCTTAGCAATCTTCTGTGCTGGTTCCTCTGCACCTTGTAGGTCGAAATCAGAAAGACTCCAACAGGCCTTGTCCAATGCTTGCATAAGTGTAGTTGTTTTATGTTCAGCATCTATCTTCTTTTGCGCCACTTCTTCTAGTTGTGCTGCGATGATTTTGTTTTGCTTGAGAATGTCGTCCAATTGGATCTGGGACAACTGATCTCGTGCATGGATCTCCTTTGTAATTGCTAGCTGGCAGAGGTGCAATTCGAACATGGTCATCTTTGTATAATCGATCCCGACAGTCATATTCATCTGGGACCGAGAATCTGCATCGGTCAGTATCAGAGCTGCGCTTGATACTTGGCCTCGGTTATCTCTGGTTGGCCATTGCCTAAGATCCTGCTGAGCGGTCGCTGTAGTGCTACTTGTCGCAGTACTGGTCGCTGATTTTGCTGCTAACTCTTTTAGCTCCGAAACCCTGTTTGCTATACCTGTGAGCCCGACAAGATGCAGTTGGGAAAACTTGGACCATTTTTTGGTAAGCGTCCCAGTATATTTTTCTAGAGCCTGCTCCAGCTCATCCAGCGTTATAGTGACATCTTCTTCAATATTTTTGTCCTTTGACGCTTTTGACTTTTTGCGGGGCTGCAGCCTTTTTACCTCTGCTGCTTCTGGTGTCTTGCGCTTGGTTGATGGACTACGATCTGATAGAGTTTTGCACGACTCCTCATCTTGATCATCCTGGCCGCCATCGCCGTCCTGGCCGTCGCCATCCATCTGCGAATCACTCAATTCTTCGCTATCTTCTAATGGGTTTTTCTGCTGCGCCTGACTGGTACCTTCGCCAATATTTGTAGCTAGAGGGACGGGGATAGAGGGTTTTTTCCCGACATCTTGCAACCACTCAGCTGGCCATAGCTGAACAATGCCCGTGACATCTAGTTCGGTTACTACATAAGGTAATTTAAACCATCGATGTCATGGATCGGCACGAGCTTGAATGAACACATGATGAAGATCAGCCCTGAAGTTCACGGCACCTTCATATTTAGAGAACAACTCATTGGTAAGCCAAGGTGTTCGCAGAATCTCCATGTGGATACTCATGGCATAACAGACGAACACAGTGTTCGTCATTTGCTGAGTTTCCTTATTTGAGGATAGCCAGAGGGAGGCATACCTTAATGCCTCTGGCCGGCCTAGATTTACTTCGACAAACTGATCTTCGGTGGGTTCTTTCCACCCAACTAATGCAATAAGTATTAATAACCAGGAGTAATGAAAAGGTCTACCTTTTTCCTGTGCATCGCGAACATCCTCCAGGAATTTCTTTGCAAGGTATGCGGACCAGTTGTAAGTGTATCCCTCGGCGCAGTTCATGGCAATCCGGATAACTGGAGCAGGTACCTTAGTAGGCCTGCATTTTCGGATGACCTTGCAGGCTAAGAGTTCAGCTGCAAAGTGAATAGGCTGTTCTTGAATCGCGGAGGTGTGATACCCTCGTTTCCCCTTGGTCAGGCCAAACCGCTCTTTCATAGTTTGCACAAGCTTTGTATCCTCATGCTTTGAGGGAAATTCATCTCCCGAATTAGGTCTTGCCATGGATAACCCTGTGATCTTATTAATGAGTGTGGCATCAATGGGGATTTGTTGGTCTCCTATCCACAAATAGCTGTCATGCACTAACACAAGCAACTGTTTGGCCACGATAGTCACCTGTATGCCGCGACCGAAATGTGGAATATCAAGCACCTTTAGTAGGCTAGGGTTATCCAGGCCCGCAGCCCACGGTTTCACTTCCAGTAGGGTTACATCATGTTCTGGGTATTTGACGCGGTGCATGTATTCGGCCGGTGCAAACTAGGGAAACTTGCCATGGTCATTTGTGTCATGATCGCTGTACTTGAGCCGATCTATCTTCCCTGTCATGCTTCCGACCAGCTGAACTCCTGATGGTAGCGAGGGTGTGGTTAACGTGACTTTCTTTGTCCGTCGGGGAATCTTGGCGTCTGGGTGGAGAGGTTGGAGATAAGGTGGCCGTGGAGGTGCAATGTTCTCCCTATCCCCGGCTGGTACCTGTGATGAACTGGGGGGATCCGTAGGGTGTGCTGCCGGCGTTTTCCCTGTTCGCCTCTGCCGATCTTGGTTGAGCTTGGAGTGAACTTCAGTTTTGCACTTTTTCCTAGCAGACCGAGTCTACATCGGCCGTGGTGGTGCTGGTTGGGCGTCTTCACCGGGAACAGAAGCAGGCGGCCGATTAGAGCAAGCTATCAGGCCCTCTCGCTCAAATTCTCTTACTAACTCGTCAACCTGTCTTTCTGTTGTCATGGGTTCACTCATAAAACTTGATGAAATGCAAAATATAATTTTCTTTGATTTAGGCATCTTCTTATACACGCCATCAATCACATCAGGCAGGACGGTGCATTGAAGGCACCAAATCTTACGGAAATCCTATCCAACTGTTACCCGATTTCTAATAATATTCTTAGTACAGGTATTTAAGGCAATTAAAACACTACCGCCACCAATTTGGCTGCTTCCCAACGGTCAGATTTTGAGCCTCGTTGTGTTTCTGAGCCTCAGCAGAATCATGGTTGAAGCTTCGGGGCAACAAGCAACCTCGGCACAATAGTGCCCTTCGACCCGACCTAGTAATATCTGTGATAGGACTATTAGGTTTGATGGACTAGTGTCTTGGCTCTGCCCCTTCGTTTGGTATTCAATTCCTGGGTGATCATCAGTTTCCTTGTCGTGGTTTGATCGGAAAGCTATATCTAAAACAGGACCACTTTTGTTAATAGAAATTGTGCTCAAAAAGCTATCAACAAGATCATCCCCACTTACAGTACCGTGTCGGAGCTCAACCTCCATATGCCAATTTGTCGCTATAGGTTCGAATATATGCACGAACTTATGCACCCACTCCTTGCGAGGTGTGTTTTCCCCTGCTGCATAGTACTGCCTCAAATGTCCCTGAAGGATATTCGGCCCCTTGAACTTACTTCGCACCTTTTGAGCTTGGCTTATGAATTTGGGGCGCAGGAATTTCTGGCAGGTTCCCCAACTGGGGTGAGACTATTTATGATCGATCCCCCATGCTGTTGTAGCTCCTAGTGCTGTCTCCATATTCTTGGTGCTTTATGACTGAGGTACTCAGTCGGACACATGTGCAATAAATTCTCCAGGGTATGTCATCCCAACATATGCAGGCAACTCTCTAGGTTGTGCACTAAGGCATCTAAGAGACTGAGTGATCTACGCGCATCTATGGCCATGTAGCTCATACAGTCGATTCTGCCAATTCTCCAGACCATCGTCTGAATCGGACATGCAGGAGCTATCACATTGCCAATCCATTACACCATCAACATCAGGCTCGACATAGTCTGTGTCCTTGGCTGTGATGTTGTAGATGTGGTCTAGAGTATCCTGCTCTCCTTCATCTCTGAGTGGTTCCGTATATCTTTCTCCTTGGTATGGGTCGAGGGGTATGATAACGCGCAGACCATTTCCTTCGAAGGTCATCTGTCTCCTCTTAAGGTTGATGATTACAGCATTTGCCATGGCCCACTCAATTCCCAACAGGGCTGGATAAGGGTTGCTGTCATCAATGATCTCAATGACTTCAAAATCTTCTAGAGTACTGACCCCATCAATGTCTATTGGAACACTAAGAAGTCTCCCTAGAGGTACAATCCTTTGCTGGTTAGCTAGTCGCAGTTGTATAGGTGACCAAACCAGGGAAGGCTTTCCCATTTGTCCCCAGGTCTGCTTGGGTAGGACATTAACGTCTGATCCGAGATCCAAAATGACATCAGTCATGTCATATTCCCCTATCTGAACGTTCAATCTCATTTCCCTTCCCGTTCTTCGAACTCGACTAACAGTTTTCTCCTGATCAATTCCTCTCTGAGGGTCTGTAACAGCAAGAACTTTTTGCAGCTCTTTTAAAGCATTCTGATTCCTCAAGAGTTTCATACAGCTCTGCAAGAAAGAGGATAGTGTACTTACTTTATCCGTCGAGGCCTCTTGTGGCTACGCAGCCTACTGAAGTTGCCACGCAGGTATTTCTACGATGCCAGGGTCAACAATATCGCACTGGGCCTCCTAGACTGGTGCTTGTTCCTTCGCAGGGTCGAAGGCTGGGACTTTCTCGGAGGCCTTACGTGCGCACACCAGGTTGCTTTGGCGTGTTTTGAATATGCATCGTAACTCCACTCCGGGTGACCACGTTGATGGCTGCGGCAGGTCTCTGCTTAACTGAAATCAACTGAATATTTGGGGTAGGGCCACGGTTGTTTTCCTGAATCTTTGCGAGGAGCTGGGGGCACTGTTCAATCACATGGTCCACTGCGCGGCAATACCGACAGGTTGTAGTGGGGTTCCGACAGTCGCGAGCCAAGTGGCCAACTTGGTTACAATTGTAACACACAGTATGGCCTCTACCTCTTTCGATCATCGCACCACGGCCACGACCGCCAAAAGCACCTCTTCCGGAGGCACCGCCGCGGTAACCATAGCCATCATTATTCTGGGCTTCATTGTGTACTCGGTAGGCGTCAGAGGTGCGCTCTCGCATAAGGTCGTAGCTACGACAATCTTCTTCATTATGCCCTATGGACTTACAGAACTGACAGTAGGGGTTTTTGGGAACTTGAACATATCTCTGAAGAAGATGGCAGTGCTCAGGGCGATGCTGGCCAGAGGTTCGGCAAATCTCACAATATAGAACACCGGGATTGAATTGGTTGGGCGTGCCCGTATTTAGGTAAGTTCTGGCCACAGGGCACTAGTCCCTATCATGACCCTCGGACCGACATTGCGTACACCATACCTCCTCTCGATTGGTTTTAGCTTTCTTCATGTCGCGAAGCTCCACGGCCATCGCTACCAGCTGCGCTTGGATTTGAGCAATACCAAAGCCATCTCCGATGGGGGCGGTCTCTAGCTTCATTGCAATCTCCAGAGCCTCTTGCTGGTCAGCAACTTTTTGTTGCATGAGCGGAGTTCTGAGATGTGGAAATAATGCTACGATAAACCATTCCTTGTGCTGCGCAGGACTAATGGTGAAGCCGACTTGGTCTAGTAGAACTTTGAATCTCTGGTCAAAGACCCACACGGATTCGCCGCGCCGCTTTTGAATCTCTTTGAGTTCAGTAATGCTCTGCGATTCTGATTTCGGTTTCTTAAATTCCTTAGTGATGGCTGCTTTGATTTCATCCAAAGTGGGGTGCTGATTACTGGAGAATTTCATGAACCAGGTCAAAGCCCGGTCGCGAAAGGAAGTAATGAGCTGCGCGGTTCTCACATCCAGGTCTGTAATATTCTTCGCGTTCCAGACGGCCTCACATAAAAACCAGAACTGTTCTGGATCTTCTGATCCCGTTCCTTTGAAGATGAGCATCTTAATGTCATCAGCTAGGTGGGCCATGGTGGTTTTGGGAGGGTTGGGAGGGGGACAAGACGTTGATGGGGGGGGGGGGGGGGGTGGGGGGGGGGGGGGGGGGGGGAGGGGGGGGGGGGGGGGGGGGGGGGTTTTGCGGGGGCAGATTGACCTGTGGCCGGAATACTCGGAATTGGTTGCCTGTCACACTGCGACCGAACTTTAGGGGTAACAAAGCGACGATGTGGGGTGACGGGAGGGTTTCCAACCGAAGGGTTTTCTTCAAGGTCTGGTTGTTGAGGGTTTACAGGGGGAGGTGCGGTGGCCTGACCTGAGGAGCAGGACTCAAAATCTCTTTTGTACCTTTTCTCACTTCGCGGAAAACCACTTTGCGCATCGAAGGTATTCTCACTTGCAAACATATGTTAGTACCACTAAACTAACAGTCTGATTCAAATAATAATATACCCTTTTCAACCAATAGTATTTTAATCTTCAAGCTTAAGGAATTTAAAAACTTACCACGGGGGCCTTTGAAAAACTGTCGTTCAGCTTCGCTGAACGAGGTGCTTGTGTCAATGGCAAATTCTGTCACAAAGGCTTCCAACGTTCGCGTCGTCCAGAAGTCGACGGCGCAGGATACCTCGTTGTTCACGTGTTGCATAAGATTGACCCTTGCGAGGGTCCACACAGGAATCCGTCGAGCTTGAAAGTTCGTCCTCCTCCCTGTTAACCTAGAAAACCACTGGTGCAACTCTATGTGGATACTACCAAAGAAAATTTCATAAGCATCACAAAAAACATACCTTTGTAAAAAGTCACTGGCGCTTCGACACGGATTCGTATTCTCTTGCTGCGCAAATTTCAGACAAGTCTTAGCAAACCAATCATCGATTTCCTTCACAGAGGGCCTCCAGAACCTAGCCCTTGAGGTATGATGTAAACCCCTCTTGAGCAGGTACTGAGTTCAACCGGCAACGGAACCAATTTGTTGGGCAATAGGGCAGACCCGGGTTTAATCCTTTTATGTCGCACCAACAAAAGACCCACAGTGTTGGCCCTTTCAGCAACAACCTGCACACAGGTTGCAGTCTCACCCGAAACAACTATGGGGTGCCGCAGAATCAGTTTTCTGCAAGCAGAGAGGGGGATTACTGTACCTTAGCCTTTAATAACCTTATTAATCAACAATTATAAAGCTTTACCATTCATTCACATACAACTTCACATATAGATAAACAGTCGTGACTTGCTCAACCCACTATAGGGAATTCACAGCGAAGCTTAATATTAGCATCGATCTAATTTATCAGATGTATACAGTTATTAATGCATAAAGACAACAGAAACAGAAACAACACAAGAAACCACAACACCAGATATAACGTGGTTCACCCCCAGTGTAGGGGCTACGTCCACAAACTGTGTTTATTCAACTCGCTACAAAACCACAGTTGATCTGCGCACTCAGCTGTAGATCCCTTCAGCCCTTAAAAGCCTCACACACAGCAGCAAGCCCCTGCGCACACAGCTGCAGGTCTTTCCTCGATCTTCTTTACAAAAAAGACCCTCTACGCACACAGCTGCAGAGGTCATCCATGCACACAGCTGGGACTTAACCTTTCCTTACAAAATCAACCTTAGCTTCGCCTTAATCTTTCTTACATCATAAAACCTAACCTATCTTCTTTACACAAGCGCTTATTTATACTGCGCATTTTTACAAAACCATGGTCTTAAACCATGGGCACCCAAAACCCTAAACCCTGGATTTAAACCAAGGGTTTATTACAAACAAAAGGAGTTTTAACTTCTCCCGACACCCCTAAGACTGTTTTAACCCGTAACTCCGCCTACAAACTTTCTCATTAACCGCGGAGTTACCCAAACATGGAGTATGCGTCCCAACACAGGTCTATCTAGACGAGGGGAGGTGGTGAACCTTCGTTCTCGAGGTGGGCCAGGTGGTGGGCTTATTATTGATGAGTACATAGCTGTGTACTACTACCCAGATACTGAGAAGGTGGGGAGTCAAGTCCCTACCAATGCTATAAGGGTGCTGGGCCTAAAGGCCATACTACTGACGCTATGCAGGATAGCAGGCTTAGCATCACTCCATCAGGCCTCGCGGCCACTGATGTTCTATGCAGTGGAGTGTATGAGACCGACCATATACGACTGGAGTACTACACTACTGAGCAACATGAAACACCAGCTCAGTGAGTGTAAGGCAGGCAGGATACAGAACTTCAGGTTCAACAGCATATTGAGCACGTTTTTCTTCGAGCATGTTCCAGGATTGAGCCCTAGAGTGGACGTTCCTCTCCACGGGGTTCGAGATCCGGCCCAATGGCATTGGGCAGATGCTATACGCAGACTGGGGGGTGGTAGGGTGGACAACCCATACCCATATGACTTCTTCTCATGGTGGCTGTTAGCACTCGGAATGTACTCAGGTTGTAGGAAGCACACCCCGAGGTAACAGCAAAACCACTTTAGGAAGATACTGATATTTCTCTCCCAGAGAGGGATCTCTCAACACAAATCTCACAAAATCAAATGATAAACAATATTTAAGAATTCATTCATTTGGCTGAACCATTCACATATCCATTGGGCATGGAGTCATATACAGGTAAAAGATCATAAAGATACACACACGAGAACTACCAAAGGCAAGATAATCACATCATTACAGCCGTTAAGTTTGATCTGGGTGTAAAGGAAGAGATGAGAAAACAGTACATCAATACAGAGCGTCTAAGACGAATTCCATATCAATTTTAGCAGAAAAATCGTATAATATCTGAAATAATGAATAGAGCATAGACATATGAATTCTACTCATTCAACACTACATTCCAGATACGAAAGAAGAACAAAATGGAGTGTTACACAAAGGAAATAACAAGCACATAAGGGAAATGGCACAGACTGCAATATCAATGACACATGAATCTCTGATAGGAAACTTCTCATGCATTCACTTTATTTCTCAAAACAGATATGTCTTTCCAAACCAGCAACTCACTTGATGGGATCCAACCCCCATCTCATCAAAAGATACAAATATATAGATCAAATAATAAGTCTGCCCCCAGCAGATGAACAACAGAATGACCAGCGTAAATTAGAGTTTGTAACTAATTTCCTACACCACTAGGAAGTTATACAACTCCATTCCTAACAGATCATAGAGTATCACATCAACTGAGTAACAAACTTGGCCACACAGCTCCACGTCCATGCTTCATCAGCTCTTCGGTATATGCCACCTGTCCCTACTGAGAAAGATTAAGCTTTGTTTTCCCCAGCCT
>LPNX010333558.1:271648-350758 GCA_001517045.1 Pseudotsuga menziesii | reverse complement strand
GAGGTCCTACCTGGCTCACTGTGAAGGCGTGTGCTCGGAATGCGCCTTGGTACTTGACAACTGGAAGCGCCCAAATCGACAGGTCCTTTTTGCCGGGTCCTGAGAAATAAAATAATCACGGAAGATGTCAATTTTGCCTTTATAGGACCACCTGGATTTGACATGTGGGAGGCATTTATGTCCGCGACCACTACTTGTCTCTAACCCTCGCGCATCTTTCTCTTCCGGGTTCATTTCTGACCGTCGATCTCTTCTGCGTGAATTCCTAGCCTTTGGATCACATGCCACATGTCCCTTTCCGCTGAGCCTCCTTACTTTAACCGTCGTGCAACTTCGGGCTCCGGAGTCATCTGCAGCCGTCGATCAGTTTTGCCTTCGCGGGTGGGCCGTCGGATCATGCTTCGCCTACCGATTCCGCTGGGCTCTTCCATCTTAATCCACCAAGCAACTTTGCTCAGCGGAATCACCCTCGTCCGTTGATGTGATCCACCGTCGTTCCTACACCGTCATATCAAGTGCCACGTACCGGATTCCGCCGGGTAATCCGGAATTATCTTTCGCGCTAGTTCTTCTTCCGGAATTCTTCTCGGCCGTCGATGGGACGTCAGGCGTTCAACAACCGTCCGATCTTACGCCACGTACCATATTCCGCTGGGTGCTGGGGGTTTATTGGGTGCGCAAGTCTCCAACCCGGAATCATTTTCCGTCGTCGATCCATCCTCCTGCGATCTCCAACCGTCG
This sequence comes from Pseudotsuga menziesii, assembly GCA_001517045.1. NCBI lineage: Eukaryota > Viridiplantae > Streptophyta > Pinopsida > Pinales > Pinaceae > Pseudotsuga > Pseudotsuga menziesii. Next base: position 350,017 of record LPNX010333558.1, on the reverse strand, counting down.
GATCGAGCAGCACGTATCCATTTCCGCTGGGTGGTCTAAAGGTTATCGCGCGTGCACATTACCTTTCCGGAAACCAACAAGTCCGTCGATCAATGCTGCTTTCAATCCTCGTCCATAGGATCAGGAGGGCTATATGCGATTCCGCTGATCCATCATTTCCTTATCCACCTTGCACTTCCAGCCATCGAATTTTGACATGGGCCGTAGATCGGCTCTGAGCAATGTTAAAACCTTTGATGTGTGCAGGCTGTTAGAGGACTGAAAGTCCCTTATCTTGTTTACATGTTCTGGATGGCGGAAAGGATATAAACCATCGATTTGCTTCTCCGTTAGACCATGGTTCAGGACTTTTTTCGACTAGGCTACTCTTTAGATTATCAAGCCCCTTTGTACTATATCCTTAGCCCAAAGTATTTAATCAACAAAATCTTACCTCCCATCGGTCTTGCATCTTTTTGTAAAATACAGGTGTTAACAGTGGCGATGACAGATTGTTGCCATAGATGAATACCCTTATGCAGGGATATATTTCCGAGGGGACCCGGACATGCCATTGCCACCAGGATCGGCATACAGTGATATAGGTAACGAATCTCGACCCTGACTTTTTTTTTTAATTTTTTGAGTTATTTCATTTTTTTGTATTTTCTTGATTATATGGAATCAAAAAGACATGTTTTTGCACGACAATACATAGTGACATCTACCATTTGGATGTAGATGTAGGACCACGACGACCAGAAGGCTTCCCTCATCAAAGATGGAGGGGAATAGGGGATGACATCACAGTTGCGGATGCGGAGCAAACGCTCTAGAACATTCATACCAACTTTGTGCGACTGACTCATAGAGTTCCCATGGCGCAAGTCGAGGACTTGCCTGAGGCCATGCAGCGACAGGTGGTGGATGTGCCACGCACATGGGTGCGTTTATTCCGGTGGCTAGCTAGAGCCGTAGTGACATATCATGATCACAACCCTCCTCCTCCACAGGATTAGAGACCTGGGAGTGCATATGTTTTGTATGACCGTGTATTATATGATGGAAGCTTTGAAAGCTCCACTTTTGTATATGACACTATGTATTACCACATTTTTGATATATATAAATTTTTTTATGGTGATCGGTTTATTTATTTACATGTGTAAAAATGTTTGTGATTAATTTATTATGAATGAAACAAATGCCAATCTAACACGTAGTTAGCATATGAGTCAGCAACTTGATTATCATTTCTTGGAATGTGTATATATGTGATACTGTCAAATTGTCATTCTAACAATCTCACACGTAAGAATATTCTTAATAATGTCGGATCTCTAACATGGTACAAACCATTGAGCTATGACACTACTAACTCCGAATCAAGACGTACCTCAAGAGATAAAACGCCATGTGAAATGGAATCCTGTAGAAGCTCGATAACAGCACTATATTCAGCAACATTGTTGGAAGATGGCTGTAGACATACACCTCCTGAAGACAGCACCTGACCCATAGGAGTATAAATCACCCAAGCAACAGAGCCTGAGTGTTGAGTGTGACGGATTGCACCATCCGCGAATCCTATGTAAGTGGAAGATTCCCTTGACATCTGCCAAAAGAAACAGAAACTAATCACAAACCCGATCACGATAAGAAAAAGACCTAACTATGCAAAGCTGTACAATAATATACAACAAGCAGCCTTGGCTAAAGATCATGCATAGTATTTTTTGAGATAGAGCCCATTTCTAGGCTCCGCCAAAGCTGTGCCTTCGTAATCGACTAACTCATAGGCACCCTTCTCTAAGACACGCTTGACCACGTAAGGACCATGCCACATAGGATTAAATTTCCCTACCCCCAAGGGTTCTTTCGATTGATCCCACAAAAGGACCAAGTCTCCTTCACTAAACACTCTTGGATGGACAGACTTGTCATATTGGACCTTAACGCGATGTTTATTAACCTCTATAGCCACCAAGGCATCTCGACGCTGCTCATCAAGTTGCTCGAGGTGAACCAAACGCTCCTCCAAAGGTGAAGTGTCTAGTAAGAGTTCCACAGCTAGCTTCAACGAAGGAATCTCACATTCAACCGGTAATATCGACTCCACTCCATGCACAAGCTGATATGGAGAAAAACCAGTGGCATTCTTAACCGCGGTTCGATATGCCCACAAAGCAGGGTATAACATAATATGCCAATTTGTCTTGCTCTATGCGATGGTTCGTTGGAGAATGGACTTAAGTGATTTATTCACTACTTCTACCTGTCCATTCGCTTGGGGGTAGTAAGAAGAGGAGTGCTCTTGCTTATACCCTAACTTGGATGCCAACTCTTCCATCATACGGTTCTGAAAGTGCGATCCATGGTTCGTGACAAGCTCTTTCAGAATCCCAAACCGAGTAATGATTTGGTTGAATACGAAGTGAGCAGCTATCTCACCGTCGGATTTTACTATAGGCATTTCCTCAGCCCATTTCGTGAAATAATCCACAGCCACTATAATATGATGGTGCCCCCCAGCCGAAGCTGGGCTGCAATCCATAAAATCGAGCCCCCACTTGGTGAAGGGACTGGCGGTGATAATGGGATGTAACGGCGCAGGCTTAAAGCACATATTTCATGTGAACACCTGGCAAGGGTGGCACCTCTTGACCGCATCAACACAATCTTTAAAGATTGATGGACAGAAATAACCCGCTCTCAAAATATTTTGAGCTGTAGAAAGCTCGGATAAATGACCACCACACGCCCCTCCGTGGCAATCATTCATCTCAATCTCAGCCTCCTCATGAGTTAAACAACATCATAAAATGGAATCTACCCCACGGAGGTACAAAGTATTGTTTACTATAAGGTAGTTCTTAGAGACATGACATAATCATCGTCGTTCATCTCGCAAGAGGTGAGTAGGGGTCCTCTGTGTTTGTAGATATACTATAATATCTCCATACCATGGGTCAGACGTTGAGATTAAGAAGATGTGTTCATCAACAAACGTATCTTCACACACCAACTCCTCGGTATCACTCGAAAATTCCGATATGAGCTCTGCAAAGACTAAAGACTTCTTCGACTTTGCCGAAACAAACTCAAGATCAAATTCTTGCAGAATGACAATCCATTTATTATACTTTCCCCCAATCATCCTTCGTGTGAGGACGAACTGAAACGGATTGACATGGGCCACAACCAATGTTTGGCGAAGGAGAATATAATGTCTCAAACGCTGAACTACATGTACAGTCACTAAAGCAAGCTTCTTGACATTAGAATAACGAATCTCTGTGTCAATAAGGTTTCGGCTCAGATAATATATGACATGCTCCTGGAGCTCCTCATCCTCCTGAACCAATACCATACCAATCATCTCTAAAGACGCGACCACATATAATAGGAAATCATGGCTATAATCCAGAGGACTAATCATCGGGGCCGATGCTAGGGCTCGCTTAAGTGCATCGAAGGACTCCTAGGCTTGCTCATTCCATTCAAGGGGAGTATCCTTCTTCAAGAGACGCATGAAGCCTCTAGTCAAATTGGTAAAATTGACCACAAATATTCGTAAGAAGTTTTCCATACCTTGCAAACACTGAAGATGACGAATATTCTTTGGGGGAGACAACTGAATTATTGCCTCAACCTTTAAGGGATCGACTCTTATACCCCCCTTTGAAACGATGAATCCTAACAAACGACCTGACTTCACACAAAATATGCACTTATGAAGATTTAATCGAACCGAATAGTGCTGGCATCTTTCGAAGACCAATCTCAAGTGATAGGAATGACGCATTCTCATGCGAGAATGAGCAGCGAGGTCATCCAAACATACTTCAATAATAGACTTGAGATTGTGGAATATCAAGGTCATCGCCCGCTGAAATGTAGCTCCGGCGTTTTTAAGGCCGAAAGGCATTTTTCGATATGCAAACGTTCCCCAAGGACAAATAAATGCAGTCTTGTGTTGGTCCTTAGGTTTAATCTGGATCTGATTATACCCGGAAAAGCTGTCCATAAAGGAGAACACCTCGCTACCCGCACACTCATCCAAAATATTATCTATAAATGGTGTGGGGAAGTTATCCTTAGGACAGGCACGATTTAAATCGCGAAAATCAGTGCATATTCGAATTGCTCCCTGCTTCTTATCCACCAGAACGGGGTTTGAAACCCACTCCATCAAGGGAACGGGATAGATGAAACTGGCTTTCAACAGCTTCTCTATCTCTACCTTAATGGCGGGTGCTTTCCTAGGATTCACGACGCGTAAACGTTGTCGAACAGGCTTAGAGTTGGGGTAAGTCTTAATCTCATGTTCGACAATTCGAGGGTCAATACCTGGCATCTCATCATAAGACCAAGCAAAAACATCACGGAATTCCTTGAATAGCTCGGTATATTTTAGAATCTCAGCTTGGGAACAATCTGCCCCAATATAGACATTCTCAATGGTGCCAGGATTTCGAGAGATGTTGATAGAAATCGTGGAAGATATGTTCGCCATGTTCCCATCAGCCATCTGACTAGGAGAGCTTAATGGAATCATGGGACTACCAACTCTCTGACTAAGAATCTTCCTATAATCCTCATGCTCCAAACAGTCAAGCGGTGGAAGGAAATATGATCTATGATGAAGTTCCTCCCATGGCGGCTCAACACCCGACATAGCCTCAATGATCGCTTCATCTGAAGGGAAAACCGTATCAAGGCAGTCGTGGGCATGAGAAGACTGCACTGCCCATGCGGGTAGCACATAGGGGTCTTCCTCCTCCGTCCGCGAAGAGGAAGAACAAGGCTCTGCAACACTCATAAGATTGGCTTAATAAGCTATCATGGTTGCAGGAAGCGGCACGTTGGTCTCGACAGGCTCACTCGAAATACTCAGTGTAGGAAGAATCCAAGGATCTTCCATATGAGTCATGCGAAAAGACACTGAGGTTGTAGAAGTCGAAGCCTTATCGAAACAAGATCCTATCATGAGGACCGGCGCAGGACAACTAAAGCTTCCCATGAGGGATGGATACATGCCTACACCCACACTCCCAGTTGCCGGCTGAGAGTGTTCAACGACTAGGACCGAAGCTCCCGAAGATGCAGTAACAGGGGAATTCTTGAATGTCATTTGATCGATCGTTACAATCTTCCCGTTATGTGGAAAGCAGACAACGCGAAACACGGAAGAAGCAACGGCTTGCATACTATACATCCAGTTCTGACCCAGCAAGAGATTGTAGTCGAGGGGCGCATCAACCGCCTCAACCTCTATCGCAACGGTCTTCCCTCCCAAATGGACTTTAAGGGACGGAATGATGCCGTGCGGCCTAAAAGATATCCCATCAAAAGCAGTTAACATAGTCGCTGATTTTGACAACTCAAGAGAACCAAGACCCTTCCAACAGGACAAAGACATCACAGATGCAGCAGCACCCTCGTCAATCATAGTGCGCTTGACGATCATATTAAGACATTCTACATGTACCAAAAGCAACACATAGTAGGGAAAGCGAGGCTGATGACCTGCGGTTTCAAATTTGATCACTGAGGAAGAATCATCACCGTTCACACCAAGAGCAGAAAGCAAAGCCTTCCTTTGCGAAGGACAACTCTGAAGCACTTCCAATGCAGACATCGCACAAGGAGTATGGCCCAAATCCTCGACAACTGAATAATTCTGGGCGGCTCGGGCATTTGGATTATGCCCTGAGTGCTTAAGTACCCCCTTAGGAATGCGAGGTGTAGCCTCAGGTTTATCCGTAGGTTTCTCAATGCGCAAAGGGGTTCCTGGTGAATCAGGTTCTTTGCCCGGGCTGGGTTGTGACGATCCATAATATTCCGTACGAGTCACAACCTTAGCAGCACGGACCATGTTAATGCACCCATGAGCACTAGTCTCTGGTGGATCATTCTCACTAGATTGCTCCTGGGACTTCGAGTTCATATTCTGATTATGCGGTAAAGGGTTCATTAGCACAGCTGGGCCTTGTGCTAAGAGTCTCGAAGCTTCATCAATTCGAGGGCACAAGTAAGTGAGGTGATCATCCTTACATAGCTTGCAAGGGAACTTAACCTTACATTTCGCTTTCTTGTCCCCACCAGCATTCTGACCGTTCTTGTCATTATTGGTAGCATTCTCATTCTTATTCCCACCCTTTCGATTATTATTCTTACCCTTTTTTCTATTCCATTCGTATTGCTGGTTACCCTTCTGGTTCGACGATTGCACAGAAAGTACACTCACCATTTAGGCGGGTTGAGATGAAGTCGTAGCTTGTCCCGAAGTAGATTGGTTGAGCGACAATTGACTAACTTTTTTTGCAACTGAATCTGCAGGTTTCACACTTGCACAACCCACAATGCCATTGGCATGTGGTCCAGGTTTGACCTTGGGATCGAAACTAGAATGAGGAGCGTTGGGAATAATCTCATACAACAAACCGGACTGAGCATAAATCAATTCCAGTTCCTGCGCCCTAAAGATCGCTTGTTCCTCATTCTGAACTCTGGATGTGGAAACATCCTTCGCGATATACGACAATAAATTCTTGAGGAACCACTCGAGAAGGAAATCCGGCGGTATAAAAGCTTTAATTAATCTCTTTCGTCTACGCCACTCCTGAATATGATCAGAAATATGGGTGGCTTTATCTTGCTGAAATGTTGACAAGAGCTCAGTACCAACATCATAGCGCACTGGTAGCTGGAAGTGATTAAGAAAAGTCATTGCAAGATCATCGAACAAGGTAAAAGCTCCCTTTGGTAACTCTATATACCATTTCGCAGCAGGCCCTGTGAAGGTACGTTGAAATAGTCGCAAGCAGACTGAGTCTTGATGTAACAAATTCGAAGAGCACCAAAGGTGAAATGTGGTAACGTGTTCACTCCGATCCTCACCCGGTTTGCCTTCGAACTTAGGTATGTCCGAAGGAATCTTGGTAGGGACAGCCAGCCAAGCCGGGTCGTGAGCCACGGGATCGTTCGTAAGTCTCGATAAGTCAGGAAAGTTAAGCGTTGCGAGGAAAGGTAGCCTAGGATGATGAGGTCGATGGACCGCTCCATGGTTCACATAGGTTTGAGCACCACCATGGCCTTGGCCATAGTGTCCTCCTCCTGTCTGACCCGTATAAGGTGACGTGGAAGTACCAAAGTAAGGTGGACCTTGACTAGTAGGAGCTACAAAGCCATAATTAGGAGAGTAAGCAGGTGGTTGATACCCGCCTCCGTAAGGTGAAGAAACCTATCCATACTGCGTCGCGTAATAAGGTCCATAGGTCATCGCATGCGATGTCCCATGGGACACTCCGTAGGTAGGAAGATAAGCTTTGGAAGGGGGAACATACATACCTGAAGTAGGTATATATGCCCCGGATGTAACAAGCTGACCACTAGAAGGGTGAATAAAGCCTCCCGAAGCAGCTGGTGGTATATGAACTCGAGACACAATCGGCCTAGTAACCGCAGTACGAACCTGACTCGTAGCCATATATCGACTCGAAGGACCACGTGGATAAGGTGGAGGATGTACATTTGAAGAACTCGGAACCTAGGACGAATGAATCTTAGTAATAAGATATGTACTAGTGCTTATCGTCACTCGTCTGGGACCTGGTATCCTAATCAGATCGCTAACCTTAGACCTAGGAGGGGGATAAGATGTAGCTTCCACCACTGGGACGGAAGGTGCAATGTGACTAGTACTCCCAAACCTCTCTGCAAGGTAAGGAATGGGATTTCCCCCAGGCATAGTGCTAGGCTCAAAGTCGGATTCGACATGAAATGTCAAATCATGCATAGGAAAACCAGTCGTAGCATAACTACCGTAGCTAGTACTTACAGGTTCAAAGTGAGTCTCTGCATCTTCCGGCATTCCATACCAGTAATGTGTCAATGAGGAATCAGTCCTAGGGTGAGTAGGTCTATCATGCAAAGATCCTATCTGGGAAATCACAGGACCGAACTCCGCTAGGTCAGGTGAAGGATCGTATGTAGGAGTAAGTTCCCCATCATCAATACAAACGGGAGGAGGTGGCTCAGGAATAGTCTTTGAATGATCCTCCATGGTGTGTGAATCAGAGTGTGACATAGTCCGCCTAGACTGTCTAGGTCCCTCTCCCAAAGGAGGAGGAGAAGTAGAAGGCGAAAGTCCTACTAATCGACGAGAACGGTGCGGAACCGCACTCGAATCCACAATGACTCAACAAAAAGCAAAGACTCTCTATTTACGTAAACGCTAGGCCAACTAGCATGCACAGAGCAATCACTAATAAAATCTAAAGCCAAATGCAAGCAAACAAGGGCTGGATAAGTGAGCTCCCGAATGAAGCAGGTATGTCTCGCCTAGGAGAGGCTTGAGACTCCCATACACAACAAGCGGAGGTACGTAACCAATTATTGTGGCCCTCAGCTTCAACGCGTAAAGCGACTGCGCTCTTCGACCCCAACCTGGCTGGGAAACATGCAGAATAACCTCTACAAGTACCCCCTCGATATCCTAGGTAAGGTCACTAAGGTCACCTCAGTATAATCAAAGCTCATGCGGACAGTCGCAGGTGGGATTGACCGTATGGGCAGGGTAGCAAAGCCTGAAACTCTCGAAAGAGCCCCCAGATACGAATACAATCCTGGAAATATCTCTGGTGCTACTCAATTATGACTAGGGGTCATCCCAATCAATAACTGCTCACACTGCCTCGTGCTTAACTCCCGTTTGAGAGGAGGATCCTGAGAACGATGGTTATACCAAGGATTTCACACACTCCCTGGACAGACACCTAAATGTTGTTGTTTAGTGATCTTGGAGAATTGACTTACAATGAACTATTCCAAAATCCTAAAACCTAAGCTTGTTGGTGCACGCTAGAAAAGAAAAGAGTGTAATTCATTTTAATTAGCATTGATTTTAGTTGGCTTTATTACTCAAAAATAGGATATGGTCGTGCAACTAGTGGTGTTATGACGCAACATGAAGTAAAATGCACACCGTAACAATCAATGCACATGCATTGTGTCCATGTAAACAAGGTATGCTACTACATGAAATGTACAATTCTTCCTCAAATGATGAATGCAAATTTTTCCTATATGAAGTCCTAACTAGTACTCCAAAGCAAATCTAGATCTAGTGTAAGTACAATGCAAAGTGCAAAATGCAATGCATTATGATAAGCAAATATTTTTGGATTTTTTGAAAATATAAGAGATGCAACAAGCAAAAGAATGATTCTACCACCTCCAGACTCTGCAAGCACACATAAACAACATCCAAGCAAAGCACTAAGGTAAAAGAACTCTAATGCACTAATCTCAAACAAAAAATCGAAAATTCCATGACAAGAACTTTCCTAAAAAAAAATGTAGGCTAAAAAAAAACGTTTTCGGTCAGAAACAGAGGTCAAAACAGACTCAGGCAGTGCCAAAGGAGACTCAGCAACTAACAGCATTCACCCAGCAACCAATTAACTTCCACAAAAATGAAAAAACCAGGGTATACACGACTGTTCGTAGTAAACCCGCGTGTATACGCGGAAATCACAGAAGAAACCGCGTGTATATGCGACTGTAAATCAAAAACACGCGTACAGGAAGAAAATGTGCACAAAACAAGGTGTTGCAGCTACAACTGTTCTCCCCAAAGTTTTAAATTTTGGGCCCCTCCTCATCATTTAGAATTGCGTTGGTTTCGTTTGATCCATAAATGTTTGGTCTCGTTCTGACTTTGGTTGATTCTGAAGATGAATTTGCGACTTGTTTTTAAAGAATGCTTGTGTTAAGATTTGGTTGTGGGTCGCGGGATTGAATTTGGATTGCTAGCTTGAAACTCGTCAGATCAATTGCCCTTTGAGCAAACCATTGTCTCTGAGGTGAAACAGTTTGACCTTTGCTGATTTTGAGTTTTCTAAGAACTTAAGTTTTCTTATGATCGGGCGTCATTTTTATGTTAATTCGGTGGCTGATAGCCTTTTCCCGTCCGCCATTGTGGCTCCCAATCCAATTTTCCATCTGAAGTGGGAATTGCCCCGACTGCCGATGTGCGTTAAATTTTCCATCACATGTCCGAAGCCTTCTCTCTTCCACCATTGCGGCTGGGAAATCCTTTTACCTTCCGATGTCTAAACCTTGCCGACTTCCAATCTAAAGTTTTCCCGCCCGCGTCGCGTGTCTTTAGCTTTCCCTTCCGCCGTTGCGGCTCTCAAAGTCATTGAGCTTCCGAAAGGGAAAGCCATCTGACTTCCAATTCAAGGTTTCCCCACCCACCGTCGAGTGCATGTAGCCTTTCCTCGTCCGCCATTGCGGCTAGTCGAAGCCTTTGACTTCCGATGTCCATATCCTTCCGACTTCCGCCTTGGTGCAACGGACCGTTTTCTTGTGGAATAGTCGCTCAATTGGTAGAATCTGATGCTGTGTTTTGAAACGCCATTCCAATGAATGATGCGTGTTGATTGGTTGTAGGTTGTTTCGGGAGATCGTTCAAACTACCCTGGCGTGGAGGAAGATGGACAGTTTGGTAGAAGCAAGGCCGAAACTAGCCGGATCGCAGGAAAAGGACAAAATGAATGGTGATAGAGGAGCAGCTCTGAAAATTCCGGCAGTTATTCAGCCAATCACGAGCATGCAAGACAGAAGAATATGAATCGTTCAGGAACTGAAGGGTCAGGCGTTTGGGGGGGTAGCCCAAGCGGTCTGCAATGGTAGTTTAAATATTTGAAAGTAGAACTGAGAAAAGGATTTTTCCCCTGGAAAAATTTGTAAACCATTTTTGCTTGTAAGAGGAACTACTTCGTTTTACAATCAGAAACTGCAACTTTTGCTTGCTGGAGAGAGAGAAATGTGGAATGTATCAATGTGACTAAATGAATAATGTTGAAGAGGAACTATTTCGTTTTCAGCTGTGTTTCATTTACTGTGAGAGTATTTAACTTCTTGAACCTATGTTCTTGTTGAATGTTCTTCAGTACCTTTTGGGATGTTTTCCACTGTGAGTAATAAATGTTGTTCATAAGATAATCGGCTATCTGGTTGTTTAAATATCTGTAATTGTTCGTGTGTCTTGAAAGAAGTGTCAACTAACTGTAACTCTTCATAATGCATGTATAAAATGTATTACTCACTTACAAGTGATAATCCTGCTCCCTAGGGATAGTTTAGGTAGTTAGTTTCGTTTTCGTGTTATCTGTGATTGGGATGCTAGTAAGCCTAAGATGAGAGGTAAGAACCTGTGCATCACATTGTGACTGCTCCTCACATCTTATCACCCTTCATGGTTAATTAGGCACGTGCATATCATGCATTAAGTCAAAAAATACAAAATTCACGGTGGACCGGGCCACAACCGGTAAAGCCTTCGTTTTGTTACTTTGACCTACGGTAGCCGGACCATAAGCCGGATGGATTACCTATACCAAACAGTCAATGGGCTAGCTGGGAACGTTGATTGGGGAGAATCCCTCACTGTTGCTGCCTGCGAATTTCTAGGCCTCAACAGTTTTTGGCGCTAGAAGGAGGGCCGCCAGTGCATGGCTGGCCGAGGAAACCCGTTTTTCCGAGAATATTCCACCGGTAATAGTCCTGAAAGTAGTGGGTTTCATAATCCAATTCCAGAAGAAAGAGAACATCTATATTCTGTTGGCAACGAAATTGTAAATGATCTGAGAAGACATACCAGGGCATACATAAAGAAGATTGGAGGATTAGCAATCATCCCTGAATTGCCCAGAAGAGAGTATAAAAACAAAGACCGCCCTGTAGCAGAAGACTCAGTGTTGGTTGGAGACTGGGAAGAGCTTGTAGAAACAACCTTACAGGAAGCTGTACTACCTTTGAACCAAGAAGGCCCAGATACCCCTCGCAGTTCTCCCGCTCGCACTCCAGTTGGCTCACCTCCACATTCTCCACCTAGACTCATGGCAGGAGTGAATGCTAATCCACCACCTAACCCACCTAATCCGCCACCTGCATGGAGAGCCAGATCACCATTAAACCTTACACCTCCCTTACATGACCTACCTGAAGCCTTTGACAAGATGTTGCCCAAGTTTGATCCCAATGAGAAAATACTAGTAGATGATCACCTACAAAGATTTTACTTGGCAATTGAGGGATTAAGGGCCGGGGAACATGAAGACGTGGTATGTAGACTATTCCCGCATACCCTTAAAGGAGCTGCAACATCATGGTACTTTGGATTTCCTGCTAACTCTATCCCTGATTGGGATACCTTCGAAATAATTTTCAGAAGTAAGTATGCAACTCAGAAAACTCATGCAGCTCTCATGAAAGGGCTGTGCGCGTTGAAGAAAGAAAGAAAAGAAAAAGTGCACAGTTTCACTCAAAGGTTGCAGCATATCTCAAGAAATTCTCTGAAACAGATAAGCCTTCAGACAAAGTTCTTATTGAATACTATACTTCAGCTTTAGGCCCGGATTTGGCCATGTTTTCCAAAGGTAGGGCCAAGCCTACTTTGACAGAAACCTATGAAGAAGCAGAAGTGGTGGAAGCTGAAAGAGAAAGCATTGAAGACTATCCAGAATAGTCTGGAGAGAAGGGCACAGGAAGAAAAGCCTTGTTGTTTACTAAGCCCAAGGAAGAAAAGTCTCCAGATTTGGAAAATATGGCTAAAAGGATGCAGAGGCTCTCCAATAAAATCATAGATATGGAGAAATAAAAGGAAGCACAAAAGTTTTATAAGCCATATTATAAGAAAAGAGAGGATAACCACCAGTCTCAACCTCCTCCGCACAATACTGCATCTATGAATTTAATAGAGGTAGGCTTGGATAATTTTTGCACGTTCCACCAACAACCACACTTTGAGAAGAATTGTCCGCAGTGGATAAATTCGATGACGTTGGTCATGAATCAACTGTTAGATTCTAGATTGACAGAAAAGGGAAATGAAGAAAGAAAAGAAGATTATGCTTCTACGTCTACTAAAGAACAGGAAGAGGAAACCATGGCTTTATGGAATTCTATCTCACTATTTGATGTTGAAGAAGAAAAGACTTAGGAGTGCAAGGACATTATGGAAACCAACGTAGCCACGAGGAGCCAAGGGACGGTTAAGGAATATAGTCTTATACTCCCAAAGATTAAGAGGTTGCAGAGAAATGTTAAGAAGAATTTTCAAGACAAATATTTGGCTGATAAAATTCCAGAGTTCACTATCACTAGCCAAGACCCTAGACAGAGTGACGCGCAGGACAAGCCCAGTGAAGAAAATGCTGGAAAACCCCATCCCATTGAGCAGCCGATGGATTATGACATTGTGGAGGAATTAAAGAAGATAAAGGCGACTGTTCCACTATTTGAAATGTGTAAAGTGCTGTAGCAAAAGGAAAGACTGTTGAAAGCACTTGAAGCTTTGGATGAGAAGCTGCCCACTAACAATCAACCCCAAGAAGAGGAAGAAATTGGGGAAACCAGCGTAGGAGGTAAGTCTAAAAGCAAACATCCACATTTCCTCCTCACGTTTGAAATTTTCAATCATAATGTACATAACTTCTTGGTAGACTCAGGGGCGTTAGTAAATGTTATGCCCATATCAGTCTGTAAAAAAATCAATGGGCAGCCTAAGCCATCCATGTGGAGGGTGGTTCAATTGGACAGAACGGATGTAAAGGTAATTGGTGAGCTAGAAGATGTCCTAGTCCGTCTGGCATCTAATGAAAAAGTTTGCCAAGTTATTAACATCGTGGTGGCTGATATACCAGATGCTTACGCTCTCATCCTGAGCAGAGATTGGTCGGCCAAATTAAATGGATATTTCGCCTCATATTGGTCGCATCTATTGTTGCCACACAAAGGAAGTCCGAACCAGATCAAGATTTTAAGAGAGCCTCACATGAAGTACAATGTTACTCAACTTGAGGAGAAGAATGTACCGGTGGATTCTGTATTGGGAAACTATTTTATTGAGTTGGAACCAGGTAATTACCAAGCAGAAGAAGCTAGCAACACATCTGATACCCAGCCTGATCTCCTTCGATTCTCACAGGCTGATGAGATTGACTGTAAAATAGTAGACTTAGCAGTAGGAATAGATTTGTTTTCAGTAGTTAATGATTTTTGGACTTTATTTTTCGATGGCTCTAAGACATTAGAAGGGTCAAGGGCTGGCTGTGTCCTGATTGACCTGCATAAGAATAAACATTTCCTTTCATGTAGATTAGAGTTTGAGTGTACTAATAATACAGCTGAGTACGAAGCACTGGTGCAGGGACTAAAGAAGGCAATTGAATTAAAGGTAAGTAATCTAAAAGTTTTTGGGGATTCTGAAATTATTGTGAAACAAATCCGAAATCAGATACATTGTATTTCCCCTCACTTAAAGGCTTACCAGAAGGAGGTATGGGATTTGCTGAAATATTTTAATGCATTTAACATTATTTCAATTCCAAGAATTAAAAATGCAGCTACTGATCTGTTGGCCACCTCAGCTGCTAGACTCGTACCCACTAATAATCGATGCTCTGTTGAACTGCTTTTCAAGCCCTCTGTACCTGACATGATTACGAACCTACGAGTGTTCGATGATGACTAGCAGATCATAGAATGTTTAACGAATGATGAAGTGTTTAAAGGAGTGATCATAAACGACGAAGAGCATCAGGATGAGATTAAATACGATAATTTCATTCCTAAAGGAGTCAGAACATTGGAAAAAATGTTCGATTTAAATGAAAAGTTCAAAAGACCAGCCAACATGAAGACTCACAGCTCATCTCTACAGTTCGAGCTGATAAATTTAGGGACCGAGAATAATCCCAAATTCGTAAATCTCGGTAAATGTTGTTCACCAGCAAAGAGAGACAAATTCATCAGTCTGTTTAAACAATATAAAGATGTTTTCACATGGATGTACGAAGACTTGAAAACATATGACACCAGCATCATCAAGCATGTCGTTCCCATTAAAATAGGCATCAATCCATATCAGCAACCGCTAAGAAAAATTCATCCAAAATTGGAGTCGTTGATTCAGAGCGAAGTGAAGAAATTATTGGATGCTCGAATCATCTTCAAAGTCAGACACTCTGAGTGGGTATCAAATCTGGTACCAGTAAGGAAAAAGTCTAGAGAAATCAGACTTTGCGTGGATTTCAGGAACCTAAACCATGCATCAGACAAAGATAACTATCCTGTGCCACCCATGGAGCAGCTGCTACAAATGGTTTCAGGTTCTAAATTGTTTTCGTTATTAGATGGTTTCTCTGGCTACAATCAAGTACTGGTAGCCGAAGAAGACAGATTAAAGACAACATTCAGAACCAAGTGGGGAACCTTTGCCTACAGAAGGATGCCCTTTGGGCTTATAAATGCTGGAGCAACATTTCAGAGGGCTATGGACATAGCTTTCTGCGGGCTGATTGGCCGAAGCGCTGTAGTATACCTTAATGATATTACAATATTCTCGAAGAGAAGGGGAGAACACGCATTTCACTTAAGGCAAATTTTTGAACGCTGTCGTAAGTATGGCATTTCACTCAATCCTAAAAAGTGTGTATTCACTGTCACGGAAGGAAAGTTGTTGGGCCACATAGTTTCAAAGCAAGGGATCTCCATTGATCCAGAAAGAATCAAGGCTATTAACCAAATCCCCTTGCCCCATAATAAAAAGGGGATGTAATCCTTCATGGGAACCATAAATTTCGTACGAAGGTTTGTGCCTGATTTTGCCCAGACTATTAAGCCGCTGCAGCAGATGGTCAAGCAGAATGCACAATTCAAGTGGACTGAACTTGAGAAGAATGCTTTCAGCAAAATTAAAACTACTGTTGCACACACACCTTCCTTGAAAAGTCCAGATTTCGATAAAGACTTTATTTTATATACTTTTGCATCTGATGGTTTGCTAGCAGCTGTGCTTATGCAAAAGGAAGATGGGGGGGATGAATTCCCAATATCCTTCATGAGAACTGGTCTGCAAGGGGCCGAATTAAACTACCCATCCATTGATAAGCAAGCTTACGCAGTATTTAAGGCAGTGAAGCAATTCAGGCCTTATATATTAAAAAATCGAACCAAGGTAATAGTCCCCTACCCAGCTGTAAGATCCCTTCTCATACAGAAAGAGTTAGGAGAAAGAAGGGGCAACTGGGTAACAACTCTTCAAGAATACGACCTTGAATTCAAGCCAGCCTCTATAGTGAAAGGTCAAGGGTTGTGCAAATTGATGACTGAAAGCGGGAACAACGAAGAACAAGCATGGGAGGATGAAGCTGAATTACATGTAATGGATGTATGTCCTTTGTTTACAGCTCCTGAGTCTTGGTATAGAGACCTTGTGCATTACCTGCAGTCAGGGCTGTTGCCAAAACATTGAAATTCCAAACAAAGAAGAGCTCTGCGTCTTAAATCGGCCTCCTATCAACTTGTTGAAGGAGTATTATTCAGAAATAATTATGATGGGGTTCTCCTCAGATGTCTAGAAAAAGAAGATGTGAAGAAATTAATGTCAGAATTACATGACGGTCTTGCTGGGGGACATTATTCAGGAGACACTACAGCCCACAAAATCCTCAGAGTCGGTTACTATTGGCCTACACTCTTCAAGGATGCACATGCACATGTCAGGAAATGTGATATTTGCCAAAGGTGTGGTGGAAGACAGCCTAAAGCAGCAGCACCCCTAAAGCCTGTGATGATCACGGAACCATTCAAGCAATGGGGGATGGATATTATTAGAGAAATAAAACTGAATTCCTCCCTGCAGCACAAGTACATTCTTACTGTGACTGATTATTTCAATTGTTGGGTCGAAGCTATCCCACTGCGCAAGATAAATGAAGACGAAGTCATCAGCTTCCTACAAGATCATATCATGACCAGGTTTGGAGTTCCAGTTTCATTAGTATTTGATAATGCTAAATACTTTTCATCAATTAAATTGACTGCATTTTCTCAAGATAAAGGGATAAAATTGCATTATTCGGCTAATTACTATCCACAAGGAAATGGCCTGGCTGAATCCTCTAACAAAAATCTGATTAGGATTTTGAAGAAGACTGTGGTAGAAAACTAGAGGAGTTGGCACTCAGCCTTACCAAATGCCCTTTGGGCTGATAGAGTCACCCCCAAGTCCGCGATTGGAGTATCTCCATATACCCTTGTCTATGGTAAAGAAGCCATCCTTCCTCCCAATATCATGCTACCATCTTCCATGCTAGCTCAAGAGTCTAGGGGGTCGGATGATGAAGTTTTACAAATAAGAATATATAATCTCCTGAAAGCAGAGGAGGCTAGATCTAAAGCCAAAGAATGCTTTAAGTTACAACAAGAGTCAGTTAAGAGATGGTTTGACAAGCATAAAGCTGGGACAAAAGACTTTGAAGTAGGAGACTTAGTCCTCAAATGGGACCACCCCCATGATGAAAAAGGAAAGCATACCAAGTTCCAGCAGTTGTGGGTAGGCCCTTTTCAGATTGCAGCCAGGCTTGGTCCTTCTACTTACAAGTTGCAAGATCTGCAGGGGTGGGAGGAGAACCTACCAGTAAATGGTTTGGTTCTCAAGCCTTATTTTTCCTGAGTTTGTTTGAATTCTTCTATCTTGTATATAAATAATTCATCTTGCTATCTTTTGAGTCATTTTTTTTAGTTTGTTTTGTTGATTTCAATAAAGGGAGAAAACCTGCTGTTGCATGGGGAACATCCGAAATTTCTGGGTTTGATAAACGTTTTGGTATCGGACTGTGTGTTGTTGTTTATATGAAAGAACTTCTTCCAGTTTAGCAGTTTTCTCGAATAGCTCTGTGTGCATTGAAGTCCTGTTTAACCCCTGTGAAATAAACCGGATTCAAAGAGTCCAGAATACTATGTTGAGGCTCCATCCACGTCATACTTAAAATGTCTAGGGGATGATAGCAGAGGACCCATGGAAAGAAGCAAGGTGAACAGTATATTAAATATAAATGATCCC
The DNA here is from genome assembly GCA_001517045.1 of Pseudotsuga menziesii. Classification (NCBI taxonomy): domain Eukaryota; kingdom Viridiplantae; phylum Streptophyta; class Pinopsida; order Pinales; family Pinaceae; genus Pseudotsuga; species Pseudotsuga menziesii. The sequence continues at coordinate 332,118 of LPNX010333558.1, read as the reverse complement.
ATGCCAAGAAACAAATGCCGAAAGGCAGATAAGAATCAAAGAACTCCTATGAAAAGCATCATACATCAAAGCAGATGCTGAATCATAAGTACTAAATTGCCGAAAGATCCTCTCCGTCCGTGAGCTTAAACTTGAAGTACACCACTCACACAAAATGACACTATGGGATAGAGGATCCTAAATTAAAATTCAGTAAGAAAGGCATGTAAGCAAACTCATATGAAAAGGGACAAAAGTCCAAAAGCACAAGAAAAAGTGTTAAAATGGCATGGGAATGAGGAACAAACGAATATTTCTGTTTACCATATGCTACAATCCTGTGGTATCCAAAGCTATTAGCCACCTGAAGACAAAGGTAATAATGAAACTCATCCCCTGGCCTCAACATAGTTATCTGGACTTGATGATTCTGGTTTCCACTCTCCCTAATTGGACTGTCATCAATGATTAAGGGTACACACTTCTGTCATTTGAGAAATCCATGTTGCTGGAAGAATTCAATATGATGCTTTTGTTGTTAAACAGTCTATCACTCAAAGGTTAATCACCTAGACATCTACATTCACCAGGTAATCGCCAATTGTTGCAGCTACAACTGTTCTCCCCAAAGTTTTAAATTTTGGGCCCCTCCTCATCATTTAGAATTGCGTTGGTTTCGTTTGATCCATAAATTTTTGGTCTCGTTCTGACTTTGGTTGATTCTAAATATGAATTTGCGACTTGTTTTTAAAGAATGCTTGTGTTAAGATTTGGTTGTGGGTCGCGGGATTGAATTTGGATTGCTAGCTTGAAACTCGTCAGATCAATTGCCCTTTGAGCAAACCATTGTCTCTGAGGTGAAATAGATTGACCTTTGCTGATTTTGAGTTTTCTAAGCACTTAAGTTTTCTTATGATCGGGCATCATTTTTATGTTAAATCAGTGGCTGATATCCTTTTCCCGTCCGCCGTTGCGGCTCCCAATCCGATTTTCCATCCGAAGTGGCAATTGCCCCGACTGCCGATGTGTGTTAACTTTTCCATCACATTTCCGAAGCCTTCTCTCTTCCACTGTTGCGGCTGGGAAAGACTTTTACCTTCCGATGTCTAAACCTAACCGACTTCCGATCTAAAGTTTTCCCGCCCATGTCGGGTGTCTTCAGCCTTCCCTTCCGCCGTTGCGACTCTCAAAGTCATTGAGCTTCCGAAAGGGAAAGCTGTCTGACTTCCGATTCAAGTTTTTCCCGCCCACCATCGAGTGCTTGTAGCCTTTCCTCGTCCGCCGTTGTGGCTGGTCAAAGCCTTTGACTTCCGACGTCCGTATCCTTTCGACTTCCGCCTTGGTGCAACGGGCCGTTTTCTTGTGGAATAGTCGCTCAATCGGTAGAATCTGATGCTGTGTTTTGAAACGCCATTCCAATGAATGATGCTTGTCGATTGGTTGCAGGTTGGTTCGGGAGATCGGTCAAACTACCATGGCGTGGAGGAAGATGGACAGTTTGGTAGAAGCAAGGCCGAAACTAGTTGGATCGCAGGAAAAGGACAAAATGAACGGTGATAGAGGAGCAACTCTGAAAATTCCGACAGTTATTCAGCCAATCACGAGCATGCGAGATAGAAGAATATGAAATGTTGAGGAACTGAAGGGTCAGGCATTTGGGGGGGCAGCCCAAGCAGTCTGCAGTGGTAGTTTAAATATTTGAAAGTAGAACTGAGAAAAGGATTTTTCCCCCTGGAAAAATTTGTAAACCATTTTTTCTTGTAAGAGGAACTACTTCGTTTTACAATCAGAAACTGCAACTTTTGCCTGCTGGAGAGAGCGAAATGTGGAATGTATCAATGCGACTAAATGAATAATGTTGAAGAGGAACTATTTCATTTTCAGCTGTGTTTCATTTACTGTGAGAGTATTTAACTTCCTGAACCTATGTTCTTGTTGAATGTTCTTCAATACCTTTTGGGATGTTTTCCACTGCGAGTAATAAATGTTGTTCATAAGATAATCGGCTATCTAGTTGTTTAAATATCTGTAATTGTTCGTGTGTCTTGAAAGAAGTGTCATCTAACTGTAACTCTTCATAATGCATGTACAAAATGTATTACTCACTTACAAGTGATAATCCTGCTCCCTAGGGATAGTTTAGGTAGTTAGTTTCATTTTCGTGTTATCTGTGATTGGGATGCTAGTAAGCCTAAGACGAGAGGTAAGAACCTGTGCATCACATTGTGACTGCTCCGCGCATCTTATCACCCTGCATGGTTAATTAGGCACGTGCATATCATGCATTAAGTCAAAAAATACAAAATTCACGGTGGACCGGGCCGCAACCGGTAAAGCCTTTGTTTTGTTACTTTGACCTACGGTAGCCACCGTAAGCCGGACGGATTCCCTATACCAAACATTCAACGGGCTAGTTGGGAACGTTGATTGGGGAGAATCCCTCACTGTTGCTGCCTACGAATTTTCGGGCCTCAACACAAGGCAAACAGACAGGCTGAGACAAACTTCACTCCAATCAGACTCTACCAGGCATGCATGCCCCCAGACCCAACACACAAACAAGAGAGAAAGAGCAATTCAAATACATTGAATGCCGAGAAAATCACCCCCAAAGGACAACTACTAGGAACTCCCCAGCGGAATCGCCAATTCTGTTACGGAGAGAAATTCCTATGGCTTGGGGTACCATAATAGACAGCTTTGACTCCAAAAATCAATCTTTCCCAATATGCAATAAAAATAAAATGTCTAACACTAAAGGATCAGACCTCGTACCTTATTCCAGACGGTTGAAGTAGATCCTCGTTGAGCTTTCCAATCTTCAGCTTGAATTGATATAATACTTCCTCAACAATAAGTAAACAATACAAGCATACTATATATCATGGTGTTAGATCTATTCTAGCATATATAATCAATAATGTAAAAGCATTTGACATATTCCAATGGATACAATATTCAATCAAATACACATCATTGGACAAGGAAAGATATTTCTTATTAATATAAATCAGAGATTACAAGATAGATACAACCTCTGACGGCACGTCTGCGAACCGAAGAAACTGAATCCCCCACTTGGGCCTCCACCACCTCAATCCTCCATCTCACGATAGCAAGCTCACTAGCAAAAGGAAAGCTTGGGAAGAACACAAAAGTGCTCCAAAGGGACAAAGGGATGCAGACTCAAGTATAAATTCCGGCAACAATGGACTATAGTTTCCTTGCTTCAATCTCTCTATATGCCTTCAATGTACCAAGGGGTTCCTTATATAGCTTCACAAGGGATAATGAAGGGTCGAATCCGAGCGATCTCAAGGCATATGGAAGGTCAGGAGTCGAATGAGTTGGATCCATGTCAAGGAAAACTCCAAAAATATTTGGATTATGCACACATCCCGACGTACGCGGTTATCTGGGTCAAACTTGCGTATGTACGCGGTTATCAGGTAAAAAGCTGTGTATATCATTTTTCATATAGTTTTAGGGATGATCAAGGAAACATCAAAGGATAAAATATGGTCCATGGGGTCTAAAGAGTCTACAGCGGGACAGGGGAAGGCCATACAAAGTGTGATTCACCTAGAGTGGTGAAATCCGCTATAACATGTGCCAAAGTCATAGAAGGTGTTAGCTGCTCCGTTTGTGGGGTCGGCAAGTCCTTCAGTTGCTTGAAAATAGGTTCCACTGTAGATGGACCCAGGAACGGATTGGCGCGTGGCATTTTGGTAGAACAGCCTATTGCACTACTGCTGCGACCTAGACTGGTTATGGCACGACCACCCGTTTCGCTACCACTTGCACCACCACCCTGAGCACCACCCCCCAAGTTGTGGACATTCAGACTTGAAATGCTTGCCATTCCTTTCCAAGAAAAGGATTTGTCCATGGCTGTAAGTTGAGCATCCATCTCAGCGATTTTTGTTTTCATGGAGTGAACTACAATTCGGGCTTCTGCCCAATTACTAAGCATGTTCTCTGCTAGATTGCAGAGCATGTTCTTAAGAATCCAGTAGTGATTAATTCGACTACCTTCCTCGCCTATCGATAGCTTGCGATTGAGCACCTTATTCTCCCAAGCTTCCACCAAAACCCAGACTCGCGCAAAAATATGCGGTTCATAGTCCGTCGGAACATGTGCACGGCATCCCCTCTTGGTTTTGGCCCTTCCCAAATTAGCACGCCTAGGGGTTCCTCGGTGGTGAGACATGGCCACAAATTTGAGCCTAAATCCAATATGCATAGGAGTGAAAGTACCAGTGCGGGCTCTGGAACGCACAGCAGCAGTAGCGAGTGTGTAAACTTCCCACCTGACTACGAGTCAAACTCTGCTATCATCCATAAGATAAAACACGAGCTGAAGCTGTATTAACCGCCTGTCAATCCACCTACCTGTCACCATTAAACGTCGCAGAGGAGCCATGAATGAGCCTAGGAGGATGTAGCTTCACCAGCACAAACCGCATGCTCCGAAGTGACCGAGAAAATTTCTCCTGTGCCCAAAGAATCTTCCAAAGGTTGACAAAGATCATGAGCCGGGTGGTAAGTGTGCATCCTCACGCGTGCCTGAGTCGATGGTTAGAGAACAGGCCGAGTGTCACCGAAGTTAGCCAGACAGGTGTCGTCGAGATTATCACCTGCATCCGAGCATAATTTTATTTATTATTTATTATTATTATAATTTTTTATTATAACTAAAATATATTTATCTTAAATCAATATATCAAACAATTAAAACTATCCAATTATTTTATAAATCCAAGTTTCGAAATTCTAATAACAACAACAACGACCACCTTGTTTATGTTATACTAATAATAATAATATTAATCACAATATCAACAACAAACTTATCATAATTTAAAGAAATCATTAATTAAAGTTAACTAACACTTTCTAAGATGCATAAAACTAGTTTCTATTTTGCCCTATAAAATGATAAAACCATGAGATTGGGAAGTAAATGTTGAAGACTTTAGGTTTAACAACTATTTTTTTATGAATTTGTTGTTTTTTATTTTGCAAAATAAGAATGTAACTCGATGATTTCCCGAAATTCCCCAACCTCACAATTGTAACCTCGATTTCTAAAATTTCCCACCAATTTTTTTCCAAAATCGTACCGAATTTTTTTATCGATATCCAACCCAAACCATTATATACTATATAGTAGATATTAACCCTGAATCAAACACGTCACTAGACTTAAAGTCTATATCTAAGGATTAATTAAAAGCATGAATCTCTTTCTTGCAAGACATGGTTAAGGTACAATAGCAAGGATTTTAGGCCTTATACATTACATTTAGGCCTCATGGTGGTCCACGACGATGACATAAAACCTCCATATGGAATCCACCTTATACATATATGATTTGATGTTTGGTGCACTATATTGGATGGGTCTTCTATCCTATAACATCAATCAATGCTAAAACATAGGAGCTTAGGTCCTATAACATCAATTGATGCTAAAACATAGGAGCTTCTAGGCCCTAAACGTTTTTTTGTTAGGACTCATGGAACCATGACTAAAGCCATTTAAAAGGAATTTTTTTTGGTTCATTACTACAAAACGAACGTGTTTCTAACTTTTGGCACATAAAAGATGACTCTACATTTGTGTGCCAAAAATAAGGGACTTGGTCCTTGAATGTCCACAAGTGGTTTATGTGCTCGCTTTAGTGGATTAGTGTACTGAGAGATATTCTTTTCACCGAAGGCACATTTCAAGGTAAAAATATATGAGCTTTGGTCTAAAGGAGATATTTCTAAAGAATGGGGACCTAAATGATGAGACTTTCTCTTAAAATCGTATCAATGCTAGATAAGTAGGATATATGCTTAGTTAACATTTATAAAACTATAGAAGGGTATTCTTATCAAAGACATGATATGGATGTGGAATGAAATGGCCTATGTCCTAAACAAGTTACTCTTGAGGCCGGTGGTTTGTGAATGGGGTTCTGAACCACCAAAGAAGACCTTTATGCCAAATCTGTGACAACAAATTAACTAAAATGTTTGGAAATTCAATAAAAGGTATGTTTCCCAAAATGCTTCATTTGTGATATTAGATGTCTTCAGCACTATTCACTACTTTTAGGACATAGTATGGGATGAAAACTGAGGTCTTAATCTCAACACATGACTTGGTTTGTGTTGTACTATACAAGGAATATTTGACCTAATAGTGGGATACAAAACTAGTTCGAAGTTTTGGCACATAGAGGAAATATCACCTTGACCAATACATTTTTCAATTCCAAACTGATCCACCCAACAGTTGGCATTGTTTTTCGAAGACGACGGATTCCAAACTCGACTTCGATAAGTTCTAAACCTTGACACGACTTCGACAAGTTCAACATCAACTTCGACAAGTTCAACATCGACTTCGACAAGTTCCACACCTCGTCCGGTTCAATATTGATTTCGAAAAGTCTGCACCTCAATAGGTTCAATATCGACCTCGACAGATTGTATTTCTGTCTTCCTGTCGTATGTAATAATTGAACTTTTGGAACTGTTCCAGCTTCTCTTGTAACTAAACGTAACAAGCAGACACCCAAGCATTCTCAACACTTTATTTAAGCACGTACATTATTGTAATATATGACGGGAATATAGAGTAATGAAGCAATAATGAAGTAATAGAGATTAGTTCGAATTCTTGCATATTGTCTGTGTATGTGTGTAGTGTATTTCTTGCTTTGCTTATTATTAATATGCTTATACCATAATGGTAATTGATTCATAAAATCGAATTGATGTCCCTGTCACACACCTGGGAAACACAAATCATTGGTATAAGAGTTTTTTATACTTAAGTCGTGCGTAGACACTTCTATCGAGGTTACCTAACTTATGCATGTTCAAACACACTCACAAACTTAACAATCCAAGCAAACACTACCTTACACTTTTGAGTATCTATCTACTTGCACCACTAGATCAAAGATGGCCTCAAAAACAGATAATAGACATGCAACTGATGAGACATAAAAACTCATAGAGTAAGCACTCGCTCGACAACGAACCAAAATGTTCACCTGGTTCAATGAGGTTCTCATGCGATTTGCCTCGGCATCGGGAGGATTTTCGACAAGATCCAACTCCGAAAAATTAATTCCATTCAACGTACAAATGAACTTATACATACTGAATCTACAAGGAAATATTAACACAAAATCCGTAGATAGTTGGATAAAATAACTAGAATCCTATTACTCTATGAACCAACTCTCAGAAGCTGAAAGTATCACCATTGCATCCTTAAATATGTCGACCTTTGTGCACTTTTGGTGGGAGAACCTATCAACAAAGATGGATAAATGTGGATACCCCATAGAGACATGAAATAAAAAATTTCAATACATCCAGAAGGAGTTCTGCCCACCCAAGTACATTGAACATCAGTATAAGAAGTGGCAGCAACTAAGGAAATGGAAAGACCAATCTGTGTAAAGTTACACTGATGAGTCCTATCAACTAATGGCTAGACTTGGTGTTCAAGAAGAAGAGAAAATGCTTGTTTTAAAGTGCATTCATCAAGAGATTGAGTTTTTTATTATTCGTATGCTTGCAGATGAATTGCACTATGCCAGTAAGTTTGAATCCAAATAGAAAGGAAAATAATGATTCACAACTAAGACAATAGGATGAACATCTGACAAGAATTCACCATTCAACTTTGACAAGTGAAGGCACCCTTCATAACTGACTCTGCCAAATCAAGACCATGGAAAAAACAACTCTCAAGAAGAAAATAGGGAAAATAACAAAAAAACCCTGCTGGGAAATGGTGTGATTACCACAATTCATTATGGCATGATATGTCTGAATGCAAGGCTAAAAAGAAATTTTTGCAATCATTGACTACCTGTGACTTGTCCGACAAAAATATGGTAGAATATGACCCAAATGCATCGACCCTTTTGACATTGACATTGACCATTCCAACAACCTCGACTATAGTGGACGAGGAGGAACAAGAGTGTTTGTTTCATACACAGATATTATTTCAAAACAATCCATTGCATCTAATTATGGATAATGGAAGCTAGAAGAACTTTGTTTCTAAATATCTCGTGAAGAAACTAGGTATTTTCACCACTCCACATCCTCAGCCTTATAATATCGGTTGGATGAAGGATGGACAGGAACTAAGGATCACCCGACAATGCAAACTCACCTGCTTCATTAATCCTTTTGAAGATGAAATACGTTGTGACGTGGCACCACTACTTATGGGATCGACATGGGAGTTATCAGTCACGACCTTAGAAGGTGATTGTAAAAATATGAAACCAATAGTTTGGTATACTAAATTGATGACCTACACCAACGGTTGCGATGATATCTCCTAAACAGCTAATGGTTTGGTATACCAGAGTGACAACCTACACCAACTATTGCGATGATATCTGCTAAACAGAGAAATAATTTCATCAACCATGATAAAAAATTTGCATTGATCATGATCAAGCCTCAACATTCCAGTAAGACTACAGTAACTAGTCGACTCACTGACCATTGCAGCTCTCGACATCAACAACATATCGACAATATTCTTGATGAATTCCGAAACGTATTTCAAGAGCCAAACAGAGTACCTCTACATTGCCAAGTAAAGCACTCCATTGAAATTGTTCTTGGCTCTTCATTACCTAACGCATCTGTTTACAGAAGATCCATTATCGAGAATGCCATATATTAATAGTCAAATTCAATATTTGATCAACAAAAGTCACATTTTACCTAGTTCCTCTCCTTGTGGAAGTCCAGCCGTCCTCGTTCCAAAGAAAGGCGGGACTTAGCGCATGTGCATTGATTATCGGGATCTCAACAAGAATAGTTACCCTCTTCTAAGGATAGACGAACTCAACGACTATATGAAAGGTGCTAAATTATTTAATAAGATTGACCTCAAATCGGTATATGATCAAATTCTGATCGAGCACGACTATCCACATCCTCAGCCTTATAATATCAGCTGGATGAAGGATGGACAAGAACTAAGGATCACCCGACAATGTAAACTCACCTACTTCATTAAGCATTTTGAAGATGAATTACTTTGTGATGTGGCACCGCTTTCCATAGTCAACGCCTTATTTGGGAAACCTTACTTATGGGATTGACATGGGATTTATCAGTCACGGTCTTAGAAGGTGATTGTCAAAATATGGAATCAATGGTTTGGTAAACCAGAGCGATGACCTACACCAACGAATGTGATGATATCTTCTAAACAGAAAAAGAAGTTCATCAACCATGCTAAAAAATTCGCATTGATCATGATCAAGCCTCAACATCCCAGGAAGATTGTAGTAACTAGGCAACTCATTGACCAATGCAACTCCTGACAACAACAACAGATCGACAATATTGTTGATGAATATGGAAACATATTTCAAGGGACATACGAAGTACCTCTACATTTCCATGTAAAACACTCCATTTAACTTGTTCCTGGTTCTTCCTTACCTAACACACATGTTTACAGAAGATCCATTTCCAAGAATGAAGATATTCACAGACATACTCAATATTTGATCAACAAAGGTCACATTTGACACATCTCCTCTCCTTGTGGAAGTCTAGTTGTCCTCGTTCTAAAGAAAGAAGGGACTTGGCGCATGTGCATCGATTATCGAGATCTAAACAAGATTTCGATAAAGAATAATACCATATGCCAAGGATAGATGAACTCATCGACTATCTAAAAGGTGCTAAATTATTTACTAAGCTCGACCTCAAATCAAGATATCATCAAATTCCGATTGATCCCACCGACATATGGAAAACTGCTTTCAAAACCAAGGAAGGATTATTTGAATGGTTATTCATGCCTTTCAGGTTAACCAATGCACGTGCAAGCTTCATGCGATATATGGACTATATTCTTCAACCTTTCATCAACAACTGTGTCATTGTGTACCTGGATGATATCTTGATTTTTAGTCGACCAGAGGAATCTGTTTCTATGGAGTACTTGATGGGATATCCTACTACCAAACATTGGGATTACGTGATCTTAGTAGTAGTCGACAATTTTTCCAAGATGGTCATTCTCATTCCATGTCAGATTACTACAACAATCCAACAGACTGGTCATCTCTTCTTCAAACATGTCTAGAAACATTATGGCTTACCAATGACCATCATTTCTGAAAGAGATGCCATACTTTTCATCATATTTTGAAAGACTCTCTGGTAATAGCTCGATACGAGACTCTCTTTATCAACAATTTTCCATCCTCAACCATACATACATACAAAAGTTGTGAATTGCTTGGTAGCACAACTGCTATGAATCTATAACCGCAAGCATTGCCAGACATGGGATTAAAGTATCCCATATATACAACACATTTACAATCATACTCAGCACAACTCTACGGGAAATATTCCATTTGAGATCTATTACGGATTTCAACCCTTAGCGCCCATTGACTTGATTAGCTCATCGACAGAGTTGAATGACACTGACTCTTACTAATGACAAGTTGAAAAAGCAATGCAGTTTCGAGATCAAATCTCTAACATCCAAAAACAAGCGCAAGAAATGTTGCAATGAGCTAATGCAAAAGCTAAGGACTGACACAATAAGAATCGTATCCCTCATTCATTTCCAATTGGGGATTAAGTCTGGTTTCATCTTAAGAAGGAACGCTTCATTGGTCCATATAGGAAAATAAAGCCTTTGCGATATGGTCTGTACGTTATTCTTCATAATATTGGAGAAAACCCTTTCCATCTCGACATTCTTGTAACAACACCAAAATCTCATAATAATTTTTTTTTAACACGTAAAATAATTTAGAAGACCAACCTCATTTTACATATTATAAACCCTCCATCCTACAAACCTCATTAAGGTCACTGCATTAAATATCCATATTGCTCTGCTCTGTATTACAATTTGCAAGTCTTATGTTAACTTAATTGCTTGATTGTAATGATTTAGGTGTCAAGTCTGCATGTCTTGGTTCACAATTAACGTACTTGTATTTTTCTTGTTAAGTGTCTTACATACCTTGTCCTATGTTACAGTTTTGAGTGAAGTTAACAAGTATTAAGTTTTTGTTCACATCCCTATCTCGACGCTAGGGTTTACAGGGTCTTAGGGTCTTACTTAGCTTATTGTAAGCTAACACATTTCTAACTGGTGATATGCAGGTGTCCTAAGAAACAAGGGATCTCTTCAACCAAGCATCTAGAACAACTACGATCCTAAAATATCAAGCAAAGGATAAGAAACAAATTCAAAGGTGAGGTCTCATAGAAAAAGACAAATATCAATTCGAAAAGGCATTTGATCTTAAGGTAAAAACTTATATTATGGTTTGTATAGAGCTCATACAAAAACTGTTTTTGACTATGGAGAAGAGGGTTAAGAAAATCAATTAATCGACGTGGAGGTAGGTGAGAGTTCTAAATTCAATCACGTGAAGTTTTAAGTGTTGTCCAATTGGTAAGAAGAGTTAAACCCTAAGCACCAATGTTCTAGGTCATTCGGAAATTTATTTGGCTGTCTGGAAGGCCAATGGTTCTCAACGCTTCCTACAAACTTTGAAGGGGACAAACACTCTCAAAATACTTGGTCCTCTTTACAGCATGGATGCCAAGTTTAGTCGTAGAGTTAATGTTACGTTTTATGCAATGTGGTAAGTTTTGTAAGCTTTTGTGCTTGTTTTTTTTTATGTAATTCTTTATTCTAACTATTACAATTTTAAGTGTTTGACCCTTAACCTCTATTTTGTCGCACGAGGGTTTCGAGATGAAGCATGGTTTTCAGCTTGGTTGCAGAGTAAGTCAAGGTCGAGCTTCGACGTCGAAGAGGGTTTTGGTAAGACCCAAGAACCCTGGAACCTTATGTTACCCTTGACGGTCTGTGGCATTAAATGAAAAGACAAGCTGGAACAAGTTTCTTTTTGGGTCTAGGATGGAAATTACGAGCCTCGTGTGTTTGTTGATGGTACATTTTCTTATGTTTTAACAGAGATATCACTACAACAAAAACCTGTGATTAGCGTCTCTTTTAGCTTCCTTTTTAGTGTCCACTATCACTTTTAGTGTATTTTTCATCAGTTTTTGGACAAAGTGGACGCTTTTCCATGGTATGGAACATTTAATGGTGTTATTTGCATCCCTTTTTAAACGATGGCGCTATTTTGGACGCTAATTAGCATCCCAATTAGCGTCCTTATTATTGTCCCAATTAGTGTCCCAATCTGCATCCTAATTAGCATCCCAATTAGCGTCCCTTTTTAAAAGTTGGCATTATTTTGGATGCTCATTAGCATCCCAATTAGCATCTGAATTAGCATCCCAATTAGCATCCCCATTAGAATCCCAATTAGCATTCCAATTACCATCCTAATTACCATCCCAATTACCATCCCTTTTTAAAACTTGGCACTATTTTGGATGCTAATTAGAGTCCCACTTAATGCCCCAATTAGTGTCTTAATTAGCATCCCAATTAGAATCCCAAATAGTGTCCCAATTAGCATCCCAATTATTGTAACTTTTTAAAAGTGTCTCAATTAACATCCCAATTAGCATCCCAATTAACGTCCCAATTAGCGTCCACAAAAGCATCCAATATAATGCTAAGAATAGCCTCCAAAAATCGTCATGAATAGCATAGCACCATATATTAACCCAAGGTTAGCGACAAGAATTACGCCATGAATTTTGACAAGAAAAATATTCAACATAGTGCCAAGCATAGAGCCAGGAATTGCGCCTAGAAAGCATCCAACATAGCGCTAGGTATAGATCCAGGTATAGCACCTGGAATAATGCCAGAAATTTCAAAAGGAACTGTGCTAGGAATTCCACTAGGTTTAGAGCTAGGGATTGTGTTCAGAAAACGTCTGACATAAGGTCAAATATATCAACGTCAATTTCATTGATCATGATTCATGTGATAGCAGTTTTGTGTGATGCTATATTTTATTTATGTAGAAGGAGTTCATGCCCACAAACAACGTAAAATTAGTGCATATATCCCTATGATCACTGAGTGCATAGCCCTACACACCTCCAATCGAAGCAAGAATGAAGTGTGTTTCTGGATCTAATCATCGACAAAAACAATCATTGGGATCCACGACCTTTGCACCAACAACCATACTCTATAATTCTCCTAACTTGCTTGCACACATTAAATATCCCAATTTAACATGCAAAGACACCACACTAACAAATCTTTATCCCCAGTAGTGGCTTATGGCCTGATGGATGGATTATGAGCCCCAAATAAATGTTATGGTCTGAGACCATTTCTTTTCACATCAAACCATGGGACATGAATTGAGAACCATCCTTGGTAGTTTAAACCTGAAAATCTCAACAATATTACAATTAAAAGCCAAAATTCCTTATGGAGGACATGTATGTTAGCTAGGGCCCCATAAATAGACCATGAGCTCCTTATGAAAATATGTAATGTGAGATTTTATATGTGTACATATACCAAGGAATGGGCCTTTAAAACAATCCGTAGTTTGCTAATCCTCAAAATGATGACCATATATCACATGTATGTTAAATATTCCTTACAAAAGCTCCATGTGGTGGCCTAAAAGACCATGCATGGACCATGGGACCTATATGGAATTGGTAAAGACTTATACCTTCCTTAATTTAAATCTTGGTTCATAACAACCATCCTTAGTGTTACAAATCTTGATATGGACACCATATTCCTCTTGTAGGTTAAATTTTTCCTATGAAGGGCTTATGTGATAACTAAGGCCCTACACATTTCCCATGAGCCATAGTGGAAAATATTGGTGTAGGGCTTTGTATTTCTGCGTTGGACTATTGAATGGAAAATGAGAACGACACTTAGCATCCAAAGCTTTAAATGAGCGCCATATCCCTCTCACATGCAAAACTATGGTGGCTCAAGGCCCCACACATCGCCCATGAGCCTCAAGGACAAATGTTATGGAAAAACAACCTATATATTGGCACCAAACCATGTATTAGGCACTAAAATTAACCTCTAATGTGGAAAAACTCAAAATCACCACCATAATGCACTTGAGGGATGATATTCACTACTAATTTCCTATGTGGTTGTTGTGGCCCCATGCACGACCCATGAGCTCCATAGAAAAATGTTATGGCTCAAGACCTTGACTTTCAACCCTAAAACATTTTATGATTCTAAATACCATCAATGGTTTGCTAAAGCTTGCAAGAAGCACCATATCTCACTCATATTCCAAAGATTCCCTTTGTAGAACTTGTGTGGTGGTCCAAGGTCCCATGTATGGACCATGAGATCCAAAGACAAATTCATGGGTCAATAACTTGTATTTTTGTATCAACCCTAACTTGGACACCAAGAAAAATCCCCATTATAGGATCATATATCATTGACATGATGAAGATTCCATTTGTAAGGTATGTGTGGTGGTGGAACATTGAAGGAATGGTTAAATTTTTAATGAAAGTGTTAGAACTAATTAAGATGCCATTTAAGGTGTAATACCAAAATAATAATACTAATAATAAAAATTCATTTTATAAATACTTATGCGAATACAATGGACCGTTCAGGCCCCTATTGTTATTTCCTTCAATTAGACCTATATTTCTTCCCTTCAAAGGCACCAAACTCTCTTTCTCCTTGCTTTATCAAGTTTTCCTTACTTACCATAAGTCACTTAGGAAAAACCCCAAGGCGAGTTAAAACCTCCAACCGATCAGTCGAACCCAACCAGACTTACTGAGATGCCAACTAGAGAATGATTGACTTGCCTAATATGATAGTAAGTCAGCCAACCAAGCAGATGTCTTTCCTTGCAATATGATCTGGATGATTGCTTGCAATATTGGAGTCTTTAATAATTATTTTTGATGGATAATACCTCCAAGTCATGTAATAGAAGAGACTATCACTATTAAGTGAACTGAACCTATAGCAGCATTACCCTGTGAAGGGTCTCTCTTGTGTTGACAGACAAACATTTTGAAGGCCATCTACAACACTTTAATTCATCACTTGGTGACAAAGTAACTATGGTGGAGATGATATATATGTAGTATCATTTATGGGCACACAAAGTTATTTACTCAGTCATTTCAACACTTTATTCCCATGCATGTGAACTCTCTCAAATTTTATATGTTCATATTTGATTTTGCTTAACGCATTTGATGTCATGAATGAGTTGTTAATGTAAAATATCAGTTCATGGTGTCTTTCTCCCAAAACATGATATGGATATGATTTGATAATGATAAGACTATATCATCCATTCTTGTGAGGTAGTAGGGCTCCTTGCTCATTATTATTGCAATTATATTGATGATGACTATGACGACGACAATGATGTTGATTTATTGTATGATGATGATGATGATGTGGATGTCAACGATTATTATGCATGTGGTATCACTTTTGGATCCTAATTAATTCTAACAACACCCAAATTTTTGTAATGACATCTAAACAATCCTTATGTTATCATCGAAATGACTGTAACGACGTATAAATGACCTTAACAATTACATGAAATTAATCCTAATGTCGATGAGTGATTAATAACACTAATGGCATATGAGGGACCATAAGGAGAATGATGACGATGATTTTGTTGATGATGTACTTAATGCTGATGATTATGATGGTTAAGATAACAGTGATGTACCATATGGCATTGATGATGATGATGATCATGACAACCTTGATGTCCACGATGATGATGCATGTCATAATACTTCTAGATACTATAGGAATTGAGATATTGGAGCTAATAACAAGTAATAGAGGTTGTGAGGTATTGACCATAAAAATATTGTTATCCATTGGGTTTTACATTAACTAATATGTCCATTGGGTTTAGTAGTTCCCCCACCCCCAATCCCCCCACCTGCCTATACACACCTTGCAGAGAGGAAGTAAAATACCATTTATCTCCATTCCTTGCCATGAAAATCTACATTTGAATTGCCAACCCAAACTTCGATAAATTACCCATTTAAAAATGATTTATGGGTATTAAACATGAATGTTAGGAGATCCCACAATGGCTCCCTGAACATTCATTCATTCTTCACATCAACCAAGAGAACAAGTTGGTTGGCTCATTCATCTCTCATAATCATAATTGAATTGGTTGTCAATGTGGGCTCCGAAGTTTTGGTTTTCTTTATTCTTGTTAAGAATAAAGACATGAGGACAATGGAGTGGTTTTTTTTGGATAATGGGAAGAACCCCCGTGACTAGCAGGTTTTCCATTTGGTAAGTTACCACAAACCGGGGTCATCTAAGCCGTCAAAATCACTCAGGGATAGCACCCGGCTTGGACCGCACCAACCCTTAACATGGTTGGAGTTTTGCAATCCGTGGGATTTGAACCGATGACCTTTCCTGTTAGGGGGTGTATTAACCATAAATTGCCACCAATGTTTCTACATCTCACAGATAGGACAATGGAGTGGGTTACATAGAAAAAGAATTCACATTATTATCCATATTCCAGATATTTTCAAAAATTTAATTAGGCGGTAAGAACATATGGATAATAACAACATGGAAATAGTTGGAGGATAAGGTGGGGTGGGAGTGGGGCCACATACCCTTTGCTAGGTTTGCATGGTGGTTAAATATCCCATGCATTGTCCATGAGTATTAGTGGTAAACGTTATGGCTCAATACCTTCAATTTCAACCTCTACCTATGGAATTATCCCGAAGGATCATGATTACTTTTATCAACCTTATATTTCCACCAAATCACACTTGTAGGAAACAATCTCTTATGAAGTACATGTGTGATGAATGGAGCCTCACACATTTCCTATAAAACCCAATGATAAATTTTATGTCCTAATAGGTACCCTATATTTCATCCTTAAACCATGTTTTAAGAGGGCACACAAAATATGAGATCTAATGGACAAACCAAAACCTAAGAAAACCACACAAATATTTTCATATATATATATATATATATATATAATAATAATAAATAACTAAAAAACAGAAACATAAAACAAAATTCAAAACATTCAAAACACTTTCCTCACTTACTTCTTGTGCACTTCCAATCAGGCACACCGCCTTCGATCAGGGACACGCATAGACCCATTACTTAGACACATGCGTTCAAAAACATGTTCGAAGACAGGGGATATGAACTTCCAATAGAGCCTCGAGGATGCGATTCCTCATGTATCTTGTTGTTTCTCTTAGCGTACTAGGATTTTGAACTCGTGGAATCAACCTATTGCCAATGCCAAGTCTAAGGTTAATTGAGAACCACTTTCCACATGTCATTATTAACCGAATTTCATAACATATTTCAAAACTTGTTGTTTTCCTGCCTCCTCATAAGTGAAGGATTCAGAGTCAATGGCATGGCTTATTTGATATATAAAACTAGAGAAACCTTGAAGCCTCACAATATGCTTCTTAAATAGATCAAGTGAATACTCCCTGGCCTCCTCCCTTTGCTCATCTTAACAGTATGACTCATGGACTTGGCTCACTTATATATCACCGGGAGGCTCTCTGAATAAATTTCTCAAGGGAGATCACATATTTACTTTGTAATACCATTTCGCTAGGGTTTGAGGAGCACAGTTGGCTCCCTCTTGATATCCAAAATTACCATTTGTTCCAATCTAGTAAGAACAAGCCATCAATAACAAATGTCTGGAATATTGTCTTTTGTTGACTCAGTAACATAACAACTATTCTATTGTATTTTTTCAAATTGGAGCACACTTCATTGTACAAAAAAACTACTTAGACTATTCCATAACCATATTGGAGCATCCACATGCAATCAAATCTTAAGAGATGTCAGAATGATAAGGATTGGGCACCTAAGAAAAAATAATACACAACTCATAAAACATTACAAAAAAATTCCTACATACCAAACAAGTTAGCAAAGCTAGCATAACTGGGCTTGCGGCATCGAATATTTTTGTTCAACACTTGTCGTGAAATCATACATGTATGTGATGGAGTGGCCTAAGTTAACTGAATCATTGCAACTCACTGCATATTTGGGTCTCAAGACTCTTCCTTTTAAATTGAACCAAAATACCAAAAGAAGTTTATTGATGGCTAGATTTGAGAAAGTTCCAGGTGTGAGTAATTAAGGACTTGTGGCTCTAAAATTTGTTGTGTTTTGTACCAGTCCATGATTCAGTGAATCAACAATCATGGGAAGGAATTTAATTTATTTAATGAAAACAATTAATGTTTATAACCTCTATGTCGAAACCGTTTTCCATGCTAATGCAGGCCACTACCCTCTTTATTGTCTTACCAAAAGGCATGATAATGATGAAGAAGACCTAAAATTATGGACTTCACCTTAAAAGAATTCCTTGCAATCACATTTGTAAGGAGTGATAAAAAGATCACAAGAATCCAATGTGTCAAATCTCAGTTGATAGTGTTAATCAAAGACTTATATGGTAAATTTAATATAATACTTACTTATAGTTGTCTCTTACTCTTTGCGTCTTGACACATCTAATATTTTATGGTTGTCTTTGCACCTTGACCCAATTCGTATTATAAGGTGAGGATGTGCATGCATAATAATTTTTAAAGAGAAGAGGATGTAAAGACAAGTAAGGATTTATATGTAAAGACAAGGAGGATTTAAAGAGAAGAGGATGTAAAGACAAGTAATTTTTATATGTATTTTGGTAGCGATGAGGACAAAAGTTGTGAGAAACCACAAATGTTTGGAAGGACGGAGGGAGATTACATCACGATCATGCCGCCCATCAAATTGAAGGCTATTCTTGAGCCAACAATTTTTTTTTAAATTTTATTAATAACCATTGTTTCTCCATATCGCGTGCCCAAGGAAACCTCTCTAAAGCAATGCATAAATCGACTTCTGCACAGTTTGTGATCCTAGCCACATGCCATTATTTGTATTTGCATGACATCGAGTGTTCTTTATAGTTGTCGTGATTCCATGATATTCATGAAAGAAGTGAAGTATTGTAGAGGAGGACTTATCAAACCGACCTTTTAAATTTCATTTTGACAAAAAAAGAGTGGAAAATGGTATCAAGGTTCACATAGGTAGTAGGCGCAAATTTTTGAGCTCCTTTTGGGCCTAGCAGTAGACTAATAGTTGTTATTTTTTGTTATAGTCATAGTTGTTGACAAAATTTCACACTTTAGATTGTAGCCCCAAGTGACTCGGGAGTCAGAGTCACATTTCGGTGGCTAGTGCCTCGTAGTCATCAATCATAAATGACGAACTTACACAACTAAGCAATTAAGTAGTGAATGCATGACATGATTAAATGATTATAATTGATCATATTTTCAATGTTTTACATAATGAGTTGAACTTTATAGCATAGGAATTTCAACATATTTTGGATGGGTAATTTCAAATGTTGCCCGCCCCCGCCCTTCTTTTTTTATGGGTAATTTCAAATTTATGGTTTTTTTATGAGGCCTAAACTCATGTATCACTCAACAAATATCTTCTGCAATGCAAGTCGTGAAGCTCAAGGGATTGTGCAATGCCAGTTGTGGTTTGTTTGTGTTGTGCAACAGCTGATGCTTCTATTAGGTGAGGGTTTTTAACAAGCCATCTGAGCCACCAATATTTGAGCTCTCCACCATCGCAATGGCAATGGAATGTAGACCCCACAACTTTCAAAACCTTCAAAAATGATAAGAGATTTCATCATTTTCATGAATTCGTTCTGTCTGGAAGGGTTGGGAAGGGTTCAATTTTGAACGCAAGTGGAAATGCATTGGATTTAATATAGATCATGCTAGATTAAATTTTTTATTTTTTTGAGGCCTATACACATGTACCACTCAGCAAATGGATTCTGTAATGCAGGTCGTGAAGCTCAAGGGATTGTGCAATGTCAGTTGTGGTTTGTTTGTGTTGTGCAATAACTAAGGCTTCTATCAGGTGAGGGTTTTCAACAAGATAGCTGAGCCACCGACATTTGAGCTCTCCACCATCGCAATGGCACCCGAATGTAGACCCCGTGACTTTCATAACCTTCAAAAATGGTAAGAGCTTTCATCTTTTTCATGAATTTGTTCTGTCTGGAAGGGCTGGGAAGGTTTTTCCAATGGGACAAACTACAACTGGGGTTCATGCATAAAACTTTAATGTAAAGAAAGCTTACCAATATTCTTGCTCACTCTGAGGACTTTGAAACCCTGCATAAATTTTTAGCAGAGATGCTACCTGCACGTCACAATTATTCTGTGAAAACATTTTCCTTTGTCGTTGCCTGCCATGATGATTCGCATATGATGAATAGATGAAGATCCTACTACATGAATAATATGGCGAGTAAGATGACCAAGTTTGGCAGGAACCTTGTCTATATATATCATATTAATGTCTGGTCCAGAATCTATCAGGGTGGGAAAGATAAAATCTTCATTTTCAATCCTGATTCCGAGAGAGACAGTATATCTTTGGTGCACAATTGTATTTAATCTGAAAACATCAAAATCAAAAAGTTTAGGGCCTCTTATGTCAGTGAATTTTGACCCTTAATGTCTCGGCTCTTGCTCCTCTGTTTCTTCTTCCTCAATTTGGAGGCTTGAATCTGAGCTTTCTGGATCCTATTTAGCTTTCAAGCTTTTCTATTGTGGTTCAGAGTTCCTTGATCTTCTTTTTCGAATTGTTTCGTTCTCTTGCTAGGTCATGTAGTGTTACTGCTTTTTTTGGTCTGTCTCTAGCAATGGCATGGTATTTATTTCATAAGAAGGGAGAGTTGTTGCAAATACATTCCAATTTGATTTTGTGTGAAAATCGAACTTCCTTGATCTACAACTAGCCCTTGATCGTTGGTCTTCTTTCTCTTTTCTATTTTGTAGGAATGCTTCTACAAAGGATTTCTTCATTGTTTCTTTGGCGTGGCCTTCTTCCATTTCTTCTATTTGTCTCATCATCATTGAGGCTTGATTGTTGGTCCTTATCATATTGCATTAGGAAGTGGAGGCCTTATATTCTTTCCCTTGCAAGATATGTAGCATAAACATTATCATCATCTTCATTGGGATTACTACTGAAATTTTCTTCTAGGATTGAGCAATGGCAATCTTCTGAATCAGAGCATTTACATTGATGGTCCTTACCAGCTTTCAGTATTTGATCAAAATCCGTGCTTTCTTACGATGAAGAATAATTGCAGTTTACTTATTTTGATGAAGAATATTTTTCTACATTGTATGTATCTCCAAAGGCTCTACTTTCTGGGCACTGGGTTTCTCTATGTCCCTTCTTTCCGCACAGTGCACATTTATAATTTTTAATCATCTCTTTTGGGGACATATGTACCTTCTTTACTCTAGAGAAATTGGTTTGTTCTCTTGGATTTGTTGGGTTTGGGCATTTATTTGCATAATGCCCAAGTGTGCCACATTTGTAGCATTTTGGTTTTGGAGAATATTTCTATATTAACTTTCCTCCAAACTCATCCTTGTTTTTCATACTAGTAATTACTCTTACCAGTCTTTGAGGAATACGATTTGCCATATTTTCTCGGTTTCCTCCTTTTTCTATGGTACCTTTCTAATTCCTTTTTCTTCTTGTATTTCCTGTATCTCTTAGGATATACATACTTGTAGTATTTCAATTTTCCCTTTTTCTAGCCTTTTGTTCTCTATTTTCTTTGGGGGTAGTATGGTTCTTGCATTCTATATTGTCTGCATACTCCTGCTTTTCTTCGAAGATATTCTCGAGTAGCTTTGGTGGTTGTCCTCGTCATGCATATATCTCCTATACAGCTGAGTATGATGTCATAGTATTCATCCCAACTGTACTCTGTCAAGGATTGTTTACTTAAAGCACTAGTGAAAAATCCTTGGAATTTTTTGGCAATGCAGAAATGTATTTTTCTTCCAAACTTCACTATCACCATTTTCTACATCTTGTATTCTGATTACCCAATCTCAGTGAAACAATTCAAAATCTAGGAGGATTTTCATATTTAACAGGAAGTGAGTGTTTTTAGCTTTCATATTTTATGTTATTCCTCCCCAGTGTTTAATTATTTCTGCATTCATGCAACCTATTAGGTTAGACTCTTCAAGTCCCTTTGCATTTTTTGTTTTTGTTTGTTCCCATTTGTTCCATGTTTCCATTGTCATTGTTCTTTGCCACCATTTTTGCAGGGCTCCTGTAAACGTTGGTATTATCATTCTACAAGAAGTAGGATCTTTGCCATTGGCTACATAATCTCTATAGACAGTAAACATTCTATGTATCATCTGTTCTATCTTCTGAGTACTAGATCCATTCAAGTTCCATTATATAACTTTTGGTGACAATGGCATTTGGTTAATATTCATTCCATCTTCCAGATCTAGAGTTGGAGGTCTGTGCATATGGTATGGACTTGAAAGTGTGCTGCTTTGAAGCATCTTGAGTTGCATCAGCCAACATTGTAAACTTTGGGTCCCAAAAAGGCGCTTGAATAGCAATATATATAAAGTTTTGGTGTTGTCTGTTGATAAACTGAAATGTTGATTCATTTTAATATTTTAATGTTATGTCAAAAAACATCCAAAGATGGTGCTGCATACCAGTTTAAATAATCTTCTTCTGGAGGTGGTCTTAGACATTGATTTTCGTACTTTTTTTCTTCTTCTGGAGTACCTTGATTTAATGACTTGGAGCTAAATCTTATGTTTAATATATTGATTTTACAGAGGAAATTGTGAAATACCTTTTCAGTCTCACAAAGTTGAAACTTGAAAGGGACTTTAGTTTCATAAAACAAATTCCAAGCGAGTTGAGTTTTCATAAAATTTATAGTCTTATTCTGATTAAATTTGCTTTGCGGTATATATTTTGTTGAATACCACTTTAGATTGCGTATAGTTAATCTTTCCACTTATGTTTTTTTTATCTTGTTGGAAAGGGATGTGGACTTATTAGTGATAGAGATGATGGAATAAGAATTTGTTCAGGACATTTCAAGAAGAAACCTTGCTGTGGAACGTAAAATTCTATACAATCCTTATCTTAAATTGGTGTAAACATTCCCATAAATCTGTTTCTTTTGGGAGGGTGTGAAATAATTTGGATTTTTTTATTTTATAAATTTTGATTATCTAGAATTGGAAGATGGCAGAAACAAATATCCAAGGCTTGGAGGCTAGCCTTAAGTGCCAGAGTGACAAAACATGGTGCCTCTATTTTAGGTTTTGGTTTAATTATTTGGGTGTTTCTTATGTCCTATGATTTACTAGTTGGGGAAGTTCAGTAAGAATTCCATCTCCATTAACCGTTGTCCTAGGTATTACTAAGCTAAGAATGATGTCCTGAGACTCTATTAACCCCAACCTTCTTGTGGGCTAAGAACCGACCAAATACTCACTACTGGGAATGTCAATTGTCATGGTTTGCACCTCTGAATCTAATTGGATGACTTCTGCATCCTACAAGACATGTCTTTAGAGAACAATACCTTGCTAGTTATGTTATTATGGGACCTTTTTCTCAACTCACCTGTTCCATATTAATAATTTATTAATTAATAATATAGATACATATGTGTTGGCATGCATTGCAACTGTGAACCACCTAAAGGGATTTTGCAATCAAATCATTTATTGTTTATGTAGTAAGTAGTCCCAATATAAATAATTTATTGTTTATTTAGTAAATGGTCCCATAATATCAGGGAAAGTCATGTCCAACTTCTAAACCATCCTATTATAAGATAACCTATATCCATTAGGGTCATATATTCGTTGTTGCTTCTACTCAGGAGGAAACAACTCAATACATGTCTACCTCCACCATTTGACCACAAGCACAAGATGCCATCATTAGTTCTTTGGTTGTTCAATTCTTCCTACATTTGAATAAACCGGCTTAGGCAGCCATATAGGATTAGTGCTATCATTTGTCCCTTGAGTGTTTAATTCTTCCGGCAATTGAAGAAAGTGGTTTAAGCATGATATAAAGGTTAAGCTTCTCTTCGTTAACCTAGTTAGAAGTTTGTTACTCTTTATGTGGTGAGTACATTAATACCCCAAGTGTTAGATAAACATAAAGATGTCTCCTATTATAAACTATAGTAGAACATAATAACCAAAAGGTATGTGTATGGGTCGTTTACGCTCATAGTGTATTTCAAACTTATCAATCTCAGATCTTTTTCAAGTAATGTTGTATATGACTAATATATTAGGCCATGTGTGAGGGTAATTTTATGAGGTATGTGTAGCATTCATACGTAAACAGTTGCTAACCGATCTCTCAAAGGGGTGAAAAGTCTCGATGACGACCAAAACAGTGGAAATTGCAGTTGCTGCAATACTTTTACTAGATTTGTTGAAGTTGCTCATGCTCTAATTGAGGTAGGCCATTGCACAAAATGAAACTTGCTATGTAGGTAGATTGTTGCCACTTTGAATTAGCTCATAGTGCTTAAAATGTAGAATTATGTAGAGGTGCAAGGCACATTAATGAGAAAACAATGAAAATGTTTGTTTAGATTAGTATGTTATTGGACAACCTTTAGGATGACCTACCTTAGTTATAGATAGGCTAATTAACTTGAGATAACTCTTCTGTAGAGAAAATTTTAAGAACAAAATTTTCTCAATGGGTGAAATATTTAATGTTATAATGCACATTTTGAATAACTTCCTCTTATCATGATGTGGCAAGAATGTCTTACCCAATCTAAAGTATTACAATGAAGTTGCCCATCTGGCAAGTTCCTGTTGAAAATAAAACTTTTTTCCTGGTTGTCATTGAACAGAAAAATTCTTACATGGGATTCACTCTGTAGAAGAGGGATGATTGGTCCTGGTTATTGTTTCCTCTGGAATGTTGAACTAGAATCATGAGGATAAAAATTCCCAAGTAAGAAAACCCATGTAAGTTTTCTACAATATATTTTTTTCTTTCTTCTTTTTAATCTCAATCCACCCACTCAACCCACTTTATTGGAAAAGTTTCTTCCACAATCCTCTTTTCTTTTTTTTTTAATTTCTTCCACATTAAATTTCTTCCACAGGAAATAGTTGAATACTGGACGAACACATCTTGCTCTTGAGGTTTGTGAAATTGGTAGGCATTGTTGAAGTTCTTTATCCCAAACAAATAGTATGATGCAGTTACACATTATAGGAGGTATGTATAGTGAGAGGATGTCTTTCCTTGCCATATTATAGTTACCAGCCAATCCCAAGTGTTCACTCTTTCACCAACTAGTGATTCACTTATTCTTTGTAACTGGTTATCATTTTTGTGAAGATTCCAAATCTGAGATAAATTATATCATACGTTATTTTTCCAAATATTATTGTGGTGAATGTCTTTTAAATATGCAATACTTTCATTATATATATGGTGGATCTTTGTCTTGATGTTTGTGAAATTGGTAAACATTGTTGAAGTTCTTTATCCCAGTTTGAAGCAAATACACATTATATGAGGCCTGTATAATGAATGGGTGTTTTTCCTTGCCATACTATAGTTACCAGCCAATACCCAATGCTCACTCTTTCACCAACCAGTGATCCATGTTTTCTCTATAAGTGGTTATCGTTTTTGTAAAGATTCTAGCTCTGAAATAAGTTATATCGGGCTTTATTTTGCCAAATATTATTGTGCTGAATGTATTTTAAATCTAAAGTAATGTCATCATCACGTTTATGCTGGTATTTCTTGTTTTTTTGGTAGAGGGGCCCGTCAAAAGTACGTCGAGTGGGTACTCATTAGATGCAGAATTTATTTTCGCATTGAGGGAGCTCACTCGATTGAAATTGGAGTAAAAACACAAGGAGATATGTCGAAACTATAAACAAAAAAAATAGTTTTTTTTATGATACCTATCCCCAAATTTATATTAAAAAATTGTTTAAGACCTATATGGTATTTCAAATATAAAGCGATTTCATTGGATAACACATGATGACATGGAATTTGAATTATGGTTAAAAGGCCCATTTTGAGTTGAAATTTCCTCTAATAGTGCAACTCCCACATGTGCCTCCGCAAGACCTTCTCCTGCTCATGCGGTAGGACACATCGCCTTAAGATATCATCTGGTCCTAGATTATATAGTTGTCCATCAATCAACTAGAAATCTATGACTTTAAAAACCAACTGCTTCTTCTGACTTGTAGTAAGCTCTTATGGTGTTATTCATGTCGCCAAAAACTGAACTATTTGCTCATAATAGTCATCAACCATCTCAACTATGAATAGTTGCACATCTGGCAACCCATCTTCAATATTCGTTGGTTATTCACCTGTCTCAATTCTTGATAAGTGATATGGGCCTGCATTCAATCCACCCGGCTTCACAATTATCTCAAAATCAAACTCCTGAAAGAGAAGTAGCCAACGACATATATTCCCCCCCCAACATAAGCTTATTTACTAGGTATTTCAATGCAGAATGGTTCATGAACATCTTGAAATGACCTCCCAATAGGTAATGTTGAAACTTCTGCAATGCATATACCATTACCAAACCTTCCCTCTTTGTTGTAGTATAATTCTTCTCCGCAGACGAGAGCTTTCGAATAGAGAAAGCAATCGGGTGATTAATATCTCCTTCTTCTGGTTGTTCCAGCACTACTCCTAGTGCAATGGATGATGCATCAACATGAACATGGAACTCCTTATTCTAATCAGGAAATACCAGTATTGGTGTAGAAGCCATCTTGGCCTTCAACGTATAAAAAATTCCTTGACATTCCTGACTCCATACAAATACCACATCATTCTTCAGTAACCTCTCCATAGGATTTGTCATCGCAGCCTAACCTCGGATGAACTTGCGATAATACTTTTGTGTGTCCCAGTGTCGCTCTAAGATTATTCACATTCGTAGGCGGTGGCAAGCTCAAAATCAGTGCAATATTTGTTGGGTCAACCAATAGTCCTTGCTTGCAAACAATGTGTCCCAACAACATTCCAAAAGGTGCACAAAAAATACACGTCTTTGAGTTTAGCGCAATCTGATGCTATCAACATCGCTCCAACATCAGTCACAGGTTTGTGAGATGGTCCCTAATTAATCCATAAACTGTTTATTCGTCCATATAAACCACCAAAAACTTTTGAATAAAATATTTAAATGCAGTGACAACAATCCTGGAGAATATTACAGGTGCATTCTTCAGTCCAAAGGGCATCGCAGTGTATTGAAAACAACCCCATTCAGGAACGAATGTTTTCTTATGGTGATCCTCTTTCACAATCTTAATTTGGTGATATCCAGAAAATCCATCTATGAATGAATAGATTTCTTGACCGTCCACTCCTTCTAGAACCTCATTAGTGAATGGTGTTGGAAATGGATCATGTAGACACGCATCATTCAATTTTATAAGGTCGACACAAATCCAAACATCACCTATCTTCTTGTCTTGTACTACCATGGGACTGATCCATTCTGATTCCTCAAACGGTTCTATTATCCCAACATCCATCATTCTGTCGAGCTCAAATTTGACCCTTTCTTTGTATCTCGAATTCAAATGATATGGTTGCTGCTTCACTAGTTTTGCATCTGGCTTCAGCGAGATCTTCATCTCTCCCAGATCTCCCAATATCCCCTTCATCTCAGAAAAATTTGTAGGAAACAAATCTTGAAATTCATGCAATAGATCTGTGATCTTTGCCATGGTTTCTTCATCCCAATAGTCCCCAACATTCACAAACTTTGGGTTCTCCTGTGTCCCAATATTGAACTTTGGAAGCTTTAATGGATGATTCAGTGGATCCGTCGGTACATTAGGTGATGCAACATCTTGATTCCCTCCTGTATCTAGAATATTAATGTTCCATGGATCATCTCCATCATCTGGTCCTCCTGTCACGTTGTAGCACTCCATCATCGATTGCATCGGACACATTTCATGTGTATATACTAGATATGCGATTGGAACTACCTTCAGAACAACATCACGGATGTGATGTAGTGCACTATGAACAGTTGGATTGGCATCCACAAAACTGAAGGTGTGAGTGAAGCAAACTGTCAACTCTTCCCAAGTAGTCATCTCTCTGCGCAACTTGCCTGATACATACCATAATCGCGACATCTTATCTAACGTGTGGAAAAAAGCATGGACCCATTCATCCTTTGGTCGTGATGCCCACAAGGTTTGACACTCAATCAAATGATTTCTAGGGTCGTTCCTCCCATCATACCTTCTGACGTGGTACTCTTCTATGTTTCCAAAGCGAACTGTCATCAATATTCCACACTGCGACCACTCGTTGATCGACTTCCTATGTGTCACCCACCAACATGCTAGCGTAGCCTGTAGTGCTTTATCCAATGCTAACAATCTATGTGGTTCTGACACCTTATCCTCAAATTCAACTAGAAACTATGACAACTCAGGAAATACTTCATATACTGGTAATTCAATAGTCTCAATTACGACTCAGCACACTGACTGAGTAATCAGGCCACACTTTCGAAGTGATACCTAATGCATTCGATTATGCCAGTTCTCCAAAGAATCATCAGAGTTGGAAGACACAGAGCTAGAGCTGCGCCAACTAAGTTCCCCATCGAGAATCGGATGGATGTAGTCTTCTGAAATGTTATATGCATGATCCCATTCTCTTCCAACGTCATTTTTAACCGGTTCAACATACCTTTGTCCTTCAGTTCGATCCATCGGAGCTATGACTCTGATGTCGCAATTTTCAAAGGTCATTGCCCGCTTCTTAAATTTAATCACCACCAAGCTTTCATTGGCCCATCCAATCCCCAGCAATGTGGGATATGAGCCTCCACCATCAACAAATTCAATAACATCAAAATCAGCATAAGTCTTCATCCCTTCAACTTCCACTGTGAGACGTGAAAATCGTCCAACAGGTGTTACTTTGGCCGAGATAGCCAATCGCAGCTGCACAGGAGCCATACCAACTATGGGCTCCACATCTTTTCCCATGTCTTCTTTGTTAGAATTTTTACGTTTGATCCTAGAACCAAGAT
This sequence comes from Pseudotsuga menziesii, assembly GCA_001517045.1. Lineage (NCBI taxonomy): Eukaryota > Viridiplantae > Streptophyta > Pinopsida > Pinales > Pinaceae > Pseudotsuga > Pseudotsuga menziesii. Next base: position 303,157 of record LPNX010333558.1, on the reverse strand, counting down.
AACTGAATCTACCTCATAGTCCGCAATCTTAATATCCATTTTCATCTCTTTCCGCATCTTTTTTTTGTGTAAAGAGTTTATCGTGGACTCCTTCTGTCCCTTGGACAATCAATGCAATAGATTCTCAATCTTAGCGAGATCATTAGGGCCTCTTGCAAGCAAAAAACAACTTTCAAGGAATTTCTACAAGGTACCATGCTGTTGCGATGGTCCTGCTACCGAAGTTGAATCAAAATCATGTGGAATTTCATAAATAGGAAACTTACCAGGGCCTCTTCTTATCACATCTCACGCTTCAAGGAATGTGTCTCTCTTAGTGTCAACATCAAATCTTACTTTCTTCTTTCTATCCAACCGGATTTGTGGGAAGGGGCTATCCTCTCCTTTCATCGCACCTCCACAAGTGATAACAACAACATCAACATCTTGCATCCTAGGCTCTGTCGAGATCATTGAAACCGTCAACGCTTGATTCTGGTTCGGTTGTGGATTCACTGGTTGGTTCACATTCTAATTTGCAGGTTGGGTTTGATTCTGAATTTGGTTATGTTTCTACAACTAGTTCTGGCTTTGCAACTACGAAAGGTTTCCTACCTTCCACCTCGTGATCAACTGTGGAAAGTTCTCAACAATGTGGTCAACAATGATACAATAAGTACAATGTGCTTCCAATTGTGGGAAATCTCTTAGATAATGTCCTATTACTCTGTAATTATAACATTGCACCGGTCCACGAATTTGTCCTTTGCAGAATCCTCATTGTTTCCAGTACTGCGGTTGATTGAATTGCTTTTGCAGGGAATTCGGCTCTTGCTGGACATACTGTTGCGGTTGAGTATACTATGGCTACTGTGGAGCCATCTGCATCTGATTTTACTACAATTGTAGCACAAAATGTGTTTGCGAGTGTGGTATAAACTGCATTTGTGGTTGCGGTAGTGGTACAAACTACATCTGCGGTTGTGGCCATGGTACAAACTACGGTTGAGGTGGTGGTTGTACCACCTATGGCTGCTCCTGCGGTTACTGCACCATTCAATGGCATTTTCCCTTCACATAGTACATATACATTGCTTTTTCCTAGAGTAAATCATATGCGTGACAATCCTTATCCTCATGCCCAACAAATCGGCAAAATGGGTAGAATAAATTCGCCAGCTTCATGACCATCTTCTGCATATATCCACAATATTCATGTTAATGCCCATAGACTTGATAGATAATGCACCATGGCATGCTTCCATAACTCAATGGGTTTGGGGCTCCCAACAACAAGTAGCTTCAAAAATTCGGGCAATTATCCTTATGGTGTCCTTCTGCACAACATTGAGTACACCAAAATTCTTCGCGATGCTCTTTTCCCTTCTTGATATCCTACAACTAGACTGTTAGATTCGCTAGTTGCGTTTGAATCTGGTTCATACTGACTGCATGATCGCCAACATGTGAAGCTTCAAACTTCATCGCAATCTCTAGAGCCTCGCTCTATGTCGCAATATTATGTTGCGTCAATGGTAGCCTGATATGAGATACTAATGCCATGATGAACAATTCTTTATGCTGAACATCACTCATGTCAAAGCTGACTCTTGCCATCAACATCTTGAATATCTTATCAAAATCCCAAATAGTCTCATTTGGGTACTGCTTAATCTCCTTCAATTCTATAATGTATTGTGCCTCAGACTTCGGTTTTCTGAACTCCTCGATTAATCCTTTTCTAACTTCAACCATATTTTTCACTGGAGTCACGATAGGAATTTGTATAAATTCATGAACAAATCCAATGCACGACCTCGAAGGGTTGTCGCCAATTGGCCCTTCTTGACCTCATCATCCATAGTTTGTTTGACAACCCACACTACCACACAGGAACTAGTATTTCTTGGGATCCTTAGTCCCGTTCCCATGAAATAGGGGTAACTTCACATCATCTCCTACCATCCTAGGCCTTCTTCCTACAGCTATTGATCTGCTACTATTAGAATTTTGTTGACACGTTGGACAAGTCGGTGTTGAACTCGTGTTTCTTCCTGAGTGCGGCGTAGTGCACAAAGGTGTGGGTATGTTATTGCTATGGGTCAGTCTTTCCTCGGGCTCGGGTGTAGCCTAGTCATCTCCTCTCATAGTGGAAGTTGAAGGGATGAAGACTTATGCTGATTTTGATGTTATTGAATTTTTTGATGGTGGAGACTCATATCCCACACTGCTGGGGATTGGATGGGCTAATGAAAGCTTGGCGGTGATTAAATTTAAGAAGTGGGCAATGACCTTTGAAAATCGTGACATCAGAGTCATAGCTCCGGTGGATCGAATTGAAGGACGAAGGTATGTTGAACCAGTTAAAAATGACGTTGGAAGAGAATGGGTTCATGCATATAAGTAGCCTAGTCGTCTCCTTCGTCCTTCATATTTTCTTATTATCTTAATCCTTCTACCTATACTAAATTATTGCTATTTCTTTTCCAATATATATTTAAGTAAATAAACTTGGTAAAACAATAAACTTAGATAAACAGACAATTATTCTTTCTTTAAATAATATCTACATACTAAAACAAGTTACTTAGCTAACTAAGAAATGCATAATGATATCTACTCTATTCAGTCTCTTAACATTTACTTCTATCTACTGTAAATACTCTATCTTTGTTGGAGTACGGCTTGGTCCTTCCAAGTGTGGAAAAACACAGACTATAATTATTTTCCATTCTAATGATTTACAAACTGAACATTTAACATTCATTTAACAGTCAAATTCAAATTTATCTATCTAACATAGTAAAACAAAATAATGTAGAACCTGATTAGGATAGACAACAACATCATTAGGAGGTTGTTCCTCCCTACCAAACTCCTAGAGAGAGCTCAAACAACACTTCCTCAGGACCCCCGAGCCTGTTCCTGATCTTCTTGGCTGAGAACTGGTGGAGCATGCAAACAATAGACTAGTCCAATGACTCAGCAAAAACAATCTACACTCAACAGTAAAATCTCTCAATTTAAAAGATGTACTAGATCACTCAGTAGTTATCCCCTCAAACTCTTCCACAATTCCCTTCCATTGAATTTCTCTGAAATTCATTCACCTAAATGATCACCTCTCTAAAAAAAATGAGCAGCCTCACCTCTTTTCAATGGGAATTTTTATAAAGATTGCCTAGGTCTTTTGGGTCAGTTGTCATCAATTGAGCCTCCTGCTCTGATCCCACTTTCTTGGGGGATCATGACCCCAAATGTAGGGAGGTTGCCACCTGCAACATTTGGAAGTGGTTTGAGGATGCTGCCACATGTTTGTTTGCTCTCCACCTAGTCTCCTCCACCAACTTGACCAGTAAACACTTTTTTAACTTTTTTAACAACNATTTATAATAAAAATATTCAGAATTACATTAAATATCCTTGACTCTGATGAGTCATCAATTTCAACTTAGCATAAAATTTAACATATTGTCTTCAAATACTATCAAATAATATAAAATTGTTTTTTTACAAAATTGGGGCATGTGACAATCCTGAAATATAAAATATCAAAGAACAATTAACTTCTAACATTAAAATATTTGAAATTTAAAATGATTAATTACTTAATTGGATATCTATAGAAACACAGATGCATCAATAAGTAAATTAATATACAAAATATTATACAGTCAAATTTAATTAATAAAATTAATTAACATGACTCATATAATATAAACGCCAAATATCAAAATGAGTTTGTGTTTCGAGTAATTCATTAACAGTTCACAAAATCATAAAAAAGTATAATTAAAAATGATAATAATAGAAGAAAAACATAAGGATAATATATATGTATGCATATTCAAAAATTGAGTTCAAAATGATATCAAATTTTAAACAAGTGCTTAACAGTACCGAAGAGATGAAATCCCAAAAGAACTTTTAGGCACAACTGATGTCTTTACTCCCAATGTAGGTAGTCTCCTAATGCATACTTGAATCCTCCACTTCAACTCATTCTCATGACTTATATATCAAAACTAATGAGCTACTTCCAAAATTCTATGCATCTATTTTATAAAACTAAACATTTGGTGTTTTAACAGCTGTCAAATAATAAAACAAACGATTCTCATAATCGTTTTGTTGATAAGATAATGGAGACAATGAATAGTTAATCCCTCAAAATAAGGCCCCTGACATCTTGATCATCACAAGGAGTAATTGTTTTAACATTTGATAGAAAAAATTGCGCGCATCCAACAACATCAAAATCAAAATGCATCCATAATAGACACCTACAATAATCAATTAACAACATATTAAATTTCATTTAAAATCATATTCAAATGAACAAAACAACATTAAACGAATTTTAAGCATGCCCATAGAATCTTCGATTTTGTGGGTATGCTAAATGAATCACTTATTACTTGTTTAAAGATCAAAAGCATGTTAATAGTAACTAAAACAAAACAAGTTTTAAGTCGTGATATGCAAACTGGCAGCTTGTCGTGCTTCAGATAGCCTGGCCTGAAGTTTCACGATCTTAACCTTTTGTTGCTCTCCAAGAGACCAACTGATTAAATCAAGCAAGAAAAATAAAAGATAACTAAAGGCTAGATATTTACAAAATTTACATGAGGGCCCCTTTGTTTAATGCAAAATGAAGGGGAGTTGTTGGGGTGCCAACAAGTATCTAAGCAAACATAGGATATTTTTAGTTTTCAAACTAATCATGTGTTTGTAGGTTTAAAATATGATGAAGAACATAAAGTTGTAATCGATGAGATAGAAGACAAGTTACTTTCCAGAGATGGAATTATATTTCAGGGACACCAAGAGAATGTTGAGAAAAGGCTTGTTTTAACGTACAATAAAGGTGGAGAAGTAGGAAATCATAATCAACAACTTAAAAGTATATGCAAGGAAAGTGGAAAGGTCGAAGATAGCATGCCACACAACATTACTAAGATAAGAGAAGTCAAATGTGAACTATGGAAAAGGAAATAGCCAATCTATTGTAAAACAACAGTGGAGAAGACACTCAGATGTCATAAGTACTTGTGGAAAGCTTCATGTTGAGGCATAGTGGGATAGGAATCATAAAATTACTACACAAGAATAAATTCAATTACAATTCGGAAGTAATATTAAGAAAATGAATAGAGACATCAGTTTGTACTAGCAAAGAATAAAGTTGAAAGATACAGTCATCAGTAGCATAAAGTTGATTGTGAGTACTATGAAGGCAAGGTAAGTGGAGCATTGAAAAAACAAGTATGGAAACTTGCCACATGAAAGGAAACAATAGAAGGACAAAATAACCGTGATGGTGAACAACAACAGTTGCAATATAAAGTTTGGGATCTAGGAGGCTTGAAGGACATGAAAAAGAGTTCATGAATATTTTCTACTATGGGATTCTGATGCAGGAGCATCTTCACTCGTCTAAAAATTATATCGATGGTCAAACCATTAGGGTCTTGATATTAGTTCAAATAAGGGGACTTATTTGTGAACAGATTGTAAATTTCCTATAGTCTACAAGTATAGGACAAGAACGTTCTAGAATATAGTTAAACATTAGTTGAATTCATTGGTCTTTAATATTAAGTAGTGTTAAATAAAGTGATGAGTTATGTAACTAAAACAATGATTGTGGAAACGATCTAAAGAGTTTGAGAGATCTTGTTAGGATAAGATTGAATTTATATCTTTAGGAACTAGTTATAGAAACTGTGGGTAACTGTTTATTGAGTTGAAAGTATTCATGTTTTCGTACATATTGTAACCCTCGGGCATCATAAGATAGAGATCGAGTGGTAGGATATGAGAAAAGGCCAAGGATGCGTGTCAATATTGTATTTCGGGATGAGTGCTTTGTATTCTTGAATTTGATTAATAGTTAGCATGTTCATTGACCTATATTTTGAGAATCTATTTGTCTACGTAATATTGAGAAAGAATATTTATGCTTGAGTGAAATGATGACTTGATTGTTCATGTTCATTATACTAGAATTTGTATGTAATTTATGTAGTTGAATAGGAGTGTAGGAATTTCCAGAAGTTAGTAACTATAGGAATATGTAATTCCTGTGAAAAAGGGTCAAGCCTATTGAAAATCAATTTGTGGCTCAATTTGTAAAACATGACAAAAATGTGTGTTGAAGAAGGTGTTGACATCAAATCAGGTTCTCTGCGTTATAATTATGTTGGCACAATGTCGCATTATGTTTAGTAATTCAATGTTGAATTGGATTTTTGACTGAGTGTTGGCAATGGAAAAGGATATTGATGTCATAAATGATTGAAGAGTTGAAGAATTGAATCGCCATGGTTGTGGAAACTTGCTGAAATCCTCTGTTCGTTTGAAATATCTATAGAAAGTTATCCACCGTTGATTGAATATTTGGAGAACGCGTTGAAATATAAACAAATGTTTTGTTTTTCCTCATCGACCTATCGTAATTACCTACATCTGCATACACCCAACTTGGAACTAATGGTTGAATCGTATGTGTTGGTTAGGCAATGTTGATAATGAGTAAAATATGTTTTGATGCCTTCGACCCATAATACATTTTGTGAATGTAATACGAACAAGGATCTTCAAATGTGAAATCTTGGACTTAGGTGAGAATTGCAGAGGATCAAATTACGTTGAAACATATTGCATGAAATAATAGTTGGGAATTATTTTATGAAACAGAATGAGTTCTAAGTGGAGTTAAGCTGAATTTGTCTGAGAAAAAGAGCAGGACTATGCTTGTAGTCCTGCATCAATTGGTATTAGAGCGCAATAACGCTCCTTGAATTTTAGTATGAAGATTGAAGGAGGTCACTACTGAAATTACATTGAAGAGGGAGTAATTGACCGCTTGACTCTGCGTTGGAGTAGCCATGGTTTAAACGATTGAAGATTGGAGGTTTTGATGGTTCAATTCTTGAGTTGAACTACAACATTGGAATCTGTGATTAAATGTTCACAAGTGCATCTAGGCCAAGATAGATGGGAGTTGAACCAAATGCCTTTGACAGAAGGTATGGTTGAAGATTTTGGTTCATGTGGAAGGATTGATGGAGGAAAAACCTTTGAAGCATTGAAGTTTCAGATTGGATAGGTACGAGAGATTGGGTTATTATATTCTTCTATATATATATTCTGAGGTTCGAGTTACGCAGATATGGACAATGGAGGAAAGAAATTGATGATGGAATAACAGTGTCTCAATAATCAAGAAAGGGTTATGATTTGTAGCAACAAGTTGTTAAATTCCTATAAACATACTTTTAATGAAATCAAAGTTCAGATTCTTAGTTATGAAATGGGAGTGGAGACTATCATGGAATAGCAGATGAGCACGCAAATGAAATTAAGTATCCCTGAATACTTAGTTGGTGTTAAAATCGTAAGCTAAGAGTAGTATTTAAGGATCAAACACAAAACACACATGAATGTTGGGGGGTTTACATTTTAATTTGATTTCCTTCAGCCACAGTTGAGTAAGTTTTTGGGATATGTCTGAATGCAGTATGTAGTAAATTAGAGCGAGACCAATTTGGATATTTGTTGCATAGTGGAAGAAGAGACATGAAGAGATCCTATAGCAGTTTTAAAAAAAGGAATCTTGCGGAGATTGATAGTAAAGAACACAAAAGTTCTTGGAGAAGCATATCTGCCAAGTAACAGTCCTTATGTTTTAACATTGTTAATGTGTAGGTAGAAACACCTAATAAGTTGTTTTAGAAGAAGATCACAACTTTGAATCAATGATAGAGGAAGCAAGTAGAGGCTTCCAAGTAAAGGAGTGAAGATGGTGGCAGAGCATAGAAAGGCAAATTATTGAGAAGAGAAAAGGAACAACATAAGTTCTTAAGCGAAGAGGTGAATGTGAGCAATTGAAGTGCAAAATCCAAACAACATTGGAAGTTGAAGGGTAGGTGTGGTCAAACGAGGTTCTAGTACATAGAACCAAGAAGATACCAAGAGGATGACTTGGTACTGGTGACAAGTTGTCAAATTGTTACACAGATGGGAAAGGCTTGTTATAGCTCACGAGTGGACACAGAGAGTCCACAAAAGAAAGAGAAGATAACTCTTGAAAGTCATGGTAAATATTCAAAGAGAATCTAGATCAAAAGGAAAGTGAATGCTGAGGCAAATGGCCGTGGAAGGCATACGAGTCAAGAGGAGTTTGACAGGGAAATGGATGACTTAAAGAAAGAACTCAGTATAGTGATGATGCTACTAGATGAACTTGAAGAAGACCAAATATATGGATAGACATTAAAGAAGAAAAAGTTTAAGGAAATGATGCCAAAATCATTTAAGGAGACAAAGAATCTCATGCTTTTGAAACTAAAATTTTGTTTGCATATATGTATGCAGGTACTTAAATGGTAAATGTTTCAACCGAGAAGTTGTTACCATGACAAAAGAAAGGAATCAACAAAGAGATCACGGAAAAGTAGAAGAAGGTGAAAAAGAGAAACAAAAGAAGAAATTGCAAGATCTAAAAGAGACGGAAAACATACTGAGACAAAGATCTGAGATTTCAAGAACTGGAATGGAAAATAGACAACAAAGCATCCTTGTGACGGGAACAAAAGAAGACACTACTGGATTGCTAGGATATGATGAGGTAATAAATTTATCTTTATTGATTTCAATTAATGAGCATAGGCATGCATTAGCAGTTGACCAAGTGATGTCAGAAGAAGACTACATGCGATTGACCAATGTAGTAGTTATGGAGAACACGACAGATTTGAATTTTAAAGATAGTTAAAAAGAAAACAGAGGCACGGATATTATAGCATATGGAATTTAGAAATATAATCTTGTTGTAAGATAGGGAAAGCACTCAAAGACAGTGCTTATTAACTTTAATGAGAAGATTGAGTTTCAAGAGGATTGGCTGGCACAGTCCAATCAGTAGATTGAAGAAGAACAAGAAGTTTAAATTGAAACTCTACAAGCCTGTGAAGAAAACAAGAAAAGCATATGTTTTGCAAGAACCATCTCAAGAATATTATGAGAAAAGGCAGGATAGATAGCCATCTTTAACTGTAATGAACATGAATGAAAACCTCAAAGTCAATTGTGATGAATAAAATCTCTCAATTGACGATGGGTTTCAATTGTTACAGGGGAGAGACTCATAGATGTGCTACTTAATGGAGGAGAAGTTCAATCTGCATATTAGTTGGATGAAGAAGAGATTACAGTCAGTCTTGAGAAATGTTCTATAGTACTTGAAGGAAAAGAGATGGTTGAAGTATCTGAGCAAACAAATGATTTTTAGTTTTGAAGGAAAAGAGATGGTTGAAGTATCTGAGGAAACAAATGAGTTTTTTAGTTTTCAAACTAATCATGTGTTTGTAAATATAAAAGATGACGAAGAACATAAATTTGTAATCAATGACATAGAAGACAAGTTATTTTCTAGAGATGGAATTATATTTCAGGGACAATAAGAGGATGTTGAGCAAAGTCTTGTTTTAAAGGACAACGAAGATGGAGAAGTAGGAAAGCATAATCAACAACTTAAAATTAGATAAAATTAGATGTAAGGAGAGTGGAAAGGTAGAAGATATCATGCTACATAACATTGTTGAGATAAGAGAAGTCTGTGAGAACTCTGAAGAAGGAATAGCAAATCGATTGTAAAACAACAATGGAGAAGACATTCACATGTCTTAACTACTCCTGGAAAAGTGTATGTTGAAGCAGAGCGAGATAGGAATCATAACATTCCTACACAAGAAGAAATTCAATTACAATTGGGCAGTAATTTTAAGGAAATGAACAGAGACAACAATTTGTACCAATAAAGAACAAAGTTGAACATTAAGATCATGAGTTATGGGTATTGATGAAAAGGATTCCCGAAAGGAGGTAAAAAAAAATGACATTCAATAGTAGCATAAAGTTTACTGTAAAGGACTATGAAAGAAAGGTAAGTGAAGCATTGCAAAACCAAGTATGGAATAATGGCAGATCAAAGGACACCATAAAAGGACAAAACAACCGTGCTGGTGAACAACAATAGTTTCAGTATAAAGTATGGGATCTGGGAGGGTTGAAGGACATGAACAAGATTTCATGAATATTTTCTACTATGGGAGTATGATGCAGTACCATCTTCACTCATCTAAAAGTTGTATCCATGGTCAAACCATTAGGGTCTGATATTAGTCCAAAGAAGGGGACTTATTTGTGAATTCATTGTAAATATTCTATAGCCTATAAGTATAGGACAAGAAGGTTCTAGAAGTTAGTGAAGCATTAGTTGAATTCATTGGTATTTAATATTAAGTTGTGTTAAATAGCGAGATGAGTTATGTAACTAAAACCATGTTTGGTGGAAACACTGGAAAGAGTTTGAGAGATCTTGTCAGGATAAAATTGTTAGTTACAGAAATTGTAGGTAATTGTTTCCTGAATTGGAAGTATTTATGTTTTCATGCATATTGTAAGCTTGGGGCATGAGAAGACATAGTTCGAGTGGTAGGATAGGAGAAAAGGCCGCATGCCGATATTGTGTATTAGGATAAGTGCCTTGTATTATTGAATTTGTTTAAATGTTAGCATGTTCATTGACCTCTATTTTGAGAATATATTTCTCTATGTAATATTGAGAAATATTATTTCTATTTGAGTGAAATGATGAGTTGATTGTGCAAGTGCATTATACTGGAATTTGTATGCAATTTCTATAGTTGAACAAGAGTGTAGGAATTTCCAGAAGTCAGTGACTACATGAATATGTAATTCCTGTAAAAAACGGTCAAGCATGTTGAAAATCAATTTGTGGTTTAATTTGTAAAAAACTCTCCAAGTTCTGTGTTGAAGAAGGTGTTGACATCAAATCAGGTTCTTTGCGTTATAATTATGTTGGCTCAACGTCTCTCTGCGTTGAGTAATATTGTAATTGAATTTTGTATTGAATTCTGGATTGAGTCTTGGAAATGGAAAAGGCTATTGGTGTGATAAATCATTGAAGAATTAAAGAATTAAATCGCCATGGTTATTGCAACTTGCCCAAATCCTCTGTACTTTTGAAATCTCTATAGAAAGCTAAGCATCATTGATTAAAGATTTGGAGAACGCATTGAAAGATAAACAAATGTTTTGTTTTTCCTCATCGACATGGATCGTAATTGCGTACATTAGCATACACCTGGCTTGGAACTAATGGTTGAATCGTATGTGTTAGTTAGTCAGTTTTAATAATGAGTGAAATATGTTTTGATGCCTTCGATCCATAATACATTTTGTGAATTTAATACCAAAAATGATCTTCAAATATGAAATCATGGACTTAGGTGAGAATTGCAGCGGATCAAATTAGGTTGGGAAATATTGTATGAAAGAACAATTGGGAATTATTTTATGAAACCAAATGACTCCTAAATGGAGTTTAACTGGATTTGTCTAAGAAAAAGAGAAGGACTATATTTTTTTGTAATCTTGCATAAAAAACTCTTCCAAGGACTATATTTCTTGTAATCTTGCATACAAAAACTCTTCCATATCCAGATCTATATCAAGAAGAGCAAGGTAGATGATTTATTTTACTCTGGTTAATAATCTATTCTCATATAAGAAGATCTTGTAAGTAAGCTTCAATTGAAAGAAAGTGATCACCCTAGCCCTTATCCATTGGGATGGGTAAATAAGGATACACAAATTAGGGCTACAAAACATTGCAAGATGAAATTTTCTATAAGTGGAGATTATAGTGATGAAGTGGAAGTAAATGTAGTACCCCTTGTTGTTTGTGGTGTAGTGTTTGGAAACCACTACATGTATAAGAGGGATGCAATATTCATGAGTAAAAATAAATACCACTTGAGAAAGGATGGGGAACCTTTCATCATAAATGGGCACAAAGGTAAATTGAAGATCTCACTAGTGAGTGCCAACCAAGCAAAAAACATGATCAATACAAGTAGAAAGTTCATGGTTCTTTTCTTAAGACATAATAATCAAGAAGGTGAATCACTCAAGGTAAAGGTATTGCTAGAGGGATGTACCAAAGAGTAGAAACACCAGTTGGAGGAAATTTTTCATGCATATATATAAGTGTTCTAGGATCATAGGGGGATACCAGTTAAGAGGGTTCAGTCGAGAAGGAGGTACAACTACTACTAGATTCTCCATTACCAAACATTGGACTATACAAATAGTTTGTTTTGAAAGTAGAAGTGAAGAAGTAATTGCATAAACTACTTGAATAGGAAGTAATATGGCTAAGAAAACCCACCTTGTGGGTCACCTATTATCATAGTACTCAAGAGGGATGGGACTCAGAGGATATGTATTGACTACAAAGCTCTGTACAAGATCACTCTCAAGAATTGATACCCTCCACCCATGACCGATGATTTTCTAGATCAATTGCAACATGCCAAGTGCTTCACCAAGTTGGATCACAATTCAAGATATCACCAGTTATAAGTGAAAGAAGTGGACACTAGAAGACTTCTTTCAAGACTAGGCAAGGTTTGTATCAATGGTTAGTAATGCATTTTTGTTTATGTGATGCACCAACTACATTTATGCATTTGATGAATGATGTATTTCACCCTTTCATAGATTCATCTGTGATAGTGCATTTAGATGATATATTGGTTTAAAGTGCTACATGGGAAGAGCATATATCACATCTCAAGCAAGTGTTGGAGACCTTGAAAAAACATCAACTACGAGAAAATCTTAAGAAATGTGATTTTTCTTAGTAGTCCTTGGTGTATTTAGGGTATATGATTGGTGGAGGAGAACTAAAGATTGATCCTGTGAATATGGAGTCCATCACTAAGTGTCTTACCCCTACAAATTCAATTGAAGTTAGGAGCTTTTGGGGGGTAGAAAATACCTTCATAAGTTCATATATTCCTTTTCGATTGTTGCTACACCTCTCCATTATAAAAATAAACAACAAGGGGTTCTAGTGGAGGAAGAATCAACATAAATACTTTGAAGAGCTCAAGAAAAAAATTAGTCAAGCTCGATTAGAGGAAATTTGGGGTTTAAAATGGGCTTTATAAAAAAATGTGCCATGGATGAGTTGGATTGAATTGGGTTTTTCAAGCCAATAGAATTTCAATGGCTTTTCTCAACTATTATGGATGAGTTGGACATATGATGATTATGTGGCATATTTTTATTGATGATAGCTAACTCCAATAAAACCTCAACTTGGTTAAGGTTGTGAAAATTTCATCTCAAAAATAAACTTGAAATAATAAATATAGATTATTTTATATTATCACTACTTCTAAATCACTTAAAACATAAATCTTAGATTAATTAAAATGATAGTGGAGTAATTTTCAAATACTAAAATTAATATAATTAAGCTTTTTAAAAGAAAAATAAATAATATTTAATTTAATTTAAATGTTTTTTTACCCTAAATACTAAATTTTAGTTAGTTAATTAGATCTTCTAGCTAGTCAGTTAGTCACTATTTCTAAGTCACTTAAAACATAAATCTTACATTAATTAAATTAATAATGGAGTAATTTTGAAATACTAAAATTAATATAATTAAGCTTTTTAAAAGAAAAATAAATAATATTTAATTTAATTTAAATGTTTTTCTACCATAAATAATAAATTTTAGTTGTTTATTATTTTTGTTTAATGTACTTAACATCTTAGTAATTATGAATATTTTATATAAAGTTATATAATATATAATAATAGATATTAATTATTAGTTAGTTAATTAGATAGATGTTGATTATTATTTTTATTTTAAGTAGTTTATAAGTTAATTAGTTAAATATTGAATATTATTTTTGTTTTATGTAATTTAATGTACATATTGAAAACACTTATTTTTAATTAAAATTTATGTAAAATAATAACAGTTATGGTTTATAATTAGTATTATTGTAATCATTTTTTTCATTATTAGTGTTTTTTTAAGTAAATAGATTTTAGTAAATATAGAAAAAGTAGTGGTACATTTATAAAACAAATTAAAAAACTTATAATCTAAATTCATTTTTTTTACCACTATATCATTTATTATGTGTACAAGAATCTAAGTCTTTCATTAATATTTTCAAGGGTCATCTCTTAACTCTACATTAACTCAACATACTTGTCAACTACTATTAATGAGGAAATATTGGCTGACTTTTACTAGATAACACATTTAACTTAGTGTGGCATGGCATATTGTGGCATGGCATATTGTAGTATGCAACTTTTTTTATTATTTTCTTTAGGAGGCCCATTTTAGACCCCAATTTTCCTCTAATTGGTACCATCTCTCTCATTTCCTAACTCACAAAAGATTTATGAATTGGAGACAAATGCAAGTGGATATGCTATGGGATCAATTTTGATGCAAGGAGGGAGGCTAGTATGTTATCATTATGAAGTGTTATATATGTTAAAAAACTCTATGCCTTTGTTCAAGTTATTAAGAAATGGAAGAACTATCTGAAGGGAAAGGAGACCATCATTCACACTGCTCACTGATCGATGCATTGATTGCAGGCCGAAAGTAAGTTGCGAAAAACATGACACTACAAGCACATGGGATTTTTACAACAATTCCATCAAATCATCAAATATAAGAATGGAAATACAAACAAGCTGACAAACATGCTCTCAAGGCCACCTACAACCAAGATCACAACTTTGGGTACTCTTATGCATATGGATCCTTTCACCAATGATGCATATAAAGAGAAATATGTAAAAAATGATGAATTCAAGGAGGTATTTCAACAACTACGAGGCCAAGTCCATGTAGAAGGAGGTGACAACAGAGATGACTGCTATATCCAAGATGGATAAGATATATGTTCCTAAAGGTAATGGATTGCAACTATTGAGAGAGGATCACACCAAATTTGCAAGGCATTTTGGTATTGGGAAGATAGTTGCCAACTAATAAAGGTATATTTATTGACCTAGAATGCAAGAAGTCATAACTCGATTTATTAGAGAATGCATACTTTATTGTACAAGCAATTTAATTAATAGGAAGCAAGGTCTATACCATTCCTTACTTGTTCCTATGAGACCATGGGAGAGCATCTCCATGGATTTTGTGGTTGTTTTTCCAATTAATAGAAAGGGACATGAATTTTCAACTGTGGTAGTTGACAGAGTCAACAGTATGTGCATTCTTATTCCTTGTAAAAATACAATCAAAGGACAAGAAGAAACATGCATATTCTTTGAGCATGTTTAGATGCAGTTTGGGATACCAAGGAGCATAATATCGAATAAAAATACTATATTCCTTAATTCCTTTTGGACTACACTTTGGGAGAAGGTGGACTCTAAGTTGAAGAGATCTACAACATTCCATCCACAAACATATGGGTAGATAGAAGTAGTCAACATGAATTTGGTACAACTTTTGAGGGGTTACAATCAAAAGCATACAAAGACTTGGGATGAAAATGTGATCTACATCCAACACTTTTATCACAAAGCAATCCACACTTCCAATGGAAAGTCTCAAAACTTGTTTTGGATACTTTCCACCTTCACCCCTAGATGTTGTTTATGGACACTAAGTGGGGGTGAGGGAAGAAACCACTAGTGAAGCATTAAGAAACAAAAAATTCATTGATAAGATCAGGAAAATCATTTACAAGTACATGATACATTGAAGAAGCCATAGGAAAAGTACAAGATAGGACATGATTGTTCAGGTACATAGGGTACTCCCAAAAGAGCGAACACCGTGAGCAACTGCTTCACACAAATAGATCATAGATCAACACACCAATGTTTGTCACGTGGTTAAAACCCTCGAGAGAGAAATAGTCCATGGCCCCAGCCAAATAGCTACTTGGAGCAATTTATTATGCAAAAGAAAGAAAGTTACATGAGCTTCTCATAATCGATCAACTAGCCAAGGACCCTCTATGCTCTTTAAATAGAGATCATAGACCAATTGGGTGTTAAGCCACGGATCAATGGTAGGTATGATCTAAGAGAACTTGAACCATCGGATCACTCTATGTCTAGAACATATCATGACCATCGGATTAGAATATTTACAAATTCATACTAATGCATACTAAAGAAACACACTTTTACCTAATAGATATATTACACAAGTTGATCTTAACTAACTCCTAAGCGTTTAAGTATCCTCACATCCCCCCTTAAGAACAACTTGGGATATGATTCAAAGAATTTACAAAAGTGACACTATTAGGAGAAGGAAGGAGGCATTAGAGCCTATCCCCCCTTAAGGACACATTCCTGGACTCCTAACATAGATCGAAGTTTAGAAAACTTCGCTTTTGTAAGAGACTTGGTGAATATGTCTACAACTTGATCATCTGTAGGGCAATAGAGCATTTCAAGAACATGATCATGAACATGATTTTTGATGAAGTGCATGTGTAGCTCAATGTGTTTGCTACGTTGATGTAGAACTGGATCTTTGGCAAGCTTGATGGGACTTTTATTGTCGCACCAAAGTGGAGTAGGTTGATGCTGCTCGAATTTAAACTCTGAAAGGATCTGTCGAAGCAATAAATATTCCTGAATGGCATTAACTGCGACTTGACATTCTGCTTCTGCTGAAGAAAGAGCAAGAGCTTTTTGTTTCTTACAAGCCCAAGTGACAGGTCCAGATTCCAGACTGAAAACATAACATGCAGTAGAATTTCGATCATCAGGATCGCCAGCCTAATCTAAATCAGTGAAACCAACCAACAAAGGTTTCCCCCCTGTATTGTAATGAATCCCAAACTGAATTGTACCTCGAATATATCGAAGTGTTCTTTTTGCTGCTTTTCAGTGACTTTCATGAGGAGTTTGCATATAACGGGCAACACGACCAACATCAAAGAAAAGGTCAGAATGGGAATGAGTCAAGTATAAAAGACTACCAACAAGTTGACGATACAAGGTGGCATCTACTTCGGGGGAAGTACAAGTGGCAGAAAGTTTGACTCCAGACTTGACATCCATTTGATGGACTTCCTAGTTATGTAAGGCTGCAAGGGAAAGAACAAGGCAAGTATGATTTTAGGGGCGAATTTTAGCCCAATGGGCTATTTTTCCATGTTTTTCTTCAAAAAAAGATTCACCATTTTGCATTTTTTGAAGCCTTGTTTCGCGCAATTTTGATGGGGTAAAATGTTTTCACCCTAAAAATTGCCAAATTATTATATAAACGATATAAAATCCTTGGAAATTAAAATATTTTTTGAAAAATATCTCCAAACACTTTATAGTTGTCATTTTAAGAATTGGTACGATTCGCCAACATTTATACACTTTTAAATAAGTATGGTTCCTTAAAATCATACCTCAAACAAAGCGGATGGAATTTATTTTTGTGACAGGAGCAAAGGTTTCATTGTAGTTAATCCCTTCAACTTGGGAAAAACCTTTGGCAACTAACCTTGCCTTAAGTCTTTCAACACTTCCATATGATGCATACTTAGTTCTGTAGACACATTTACATCTGAAAATTTTTCTTCCTTTTTGAAGAGGAATAAGATCCCAAGTATCGTTCTCCATTAAGGAATGATATTCTTCATCCATAGCTGCATTCCAATCTGGATTTCCTGAAGTTTCTGCAAAAGTTTCTGGATCATGATTCTTGGAAACTTGAGCCAAAAGAGAAGAGGCTTGTTGAAATTGATAACGTGTTTGACGTTGATCTCTAGGATTACCGGCAAGATCACCAGCTGCTTCACATGTTAAACGGACCCATCGAGGAAGTATTGGTGCTGGTGCAATTGGAGGAACATGAGCAGGCGGAGGTGAATCTTCATCCTCACTGTCATCATTAGATGTTGTTTATGGACACTAAGTGGGAGTGAGGGAAGAAACCACTGGTGAAGCATTAAGAAACAAAAAATTCATTGATAAGATCAGGAAAATCATTTACAAATACATGATACATTGAAGAAGTCATAGGAAAAGTACAAGGTAGGACATGATTGTTCGGGTACATAGGGTACTCCCAAAAGAGCGAACACCTTGAGCAACTGCTTCACACAAATAGATCATAGATCAACACACCAATGTTTTTCACGTGGTTAAAACCCTCAAGAGGGAAACAGTCCATGGCCCTAGCCAAATAGCTACTTGGAGCAATTTATTATGCAAAAGAAAGAAAGTTACATGAGCTTCTCATAATCGATCAACTAGCCAAGGACTGTTACGGAGAGAAATTCCTATGGCTTGGGGTACCACAACAGACAACTAGACTCCAGAAATCAATCTTTCCCAATATGCAATAGAAATAAAAACATATAACACTAAAGGATCGAACCTCGTACCTTATTCCGGACGGTTGAAGTAGATCCCCGTTGAGCTTTCCAATCTTCAGCTTGAATTGTTATAGCACGTCCTCAACAACAAGTAAACAATACAAGCATACTATATTTCATGGTGTTAGATCTATTCTAGCATATATAATCAATAATGTAAAAGCATTTGACATATTCCAATGGAAACAATATTCATTCAAATACACATTACTGGACAGGAAAAGATATTTCTATTATTATATGAATCAGAGATTACAAGTGACAACCTCTGACGACACGTCTGCGAACCGGAGAAACTGAATCCCCCACTTGGGCCTCCACCACCTCAATCCTCCATCACTTCGATAGCAAGCTTACTAGCAAAGGGAAAGCTTGGGAAGAACACAACAGTGCTCCAAGGGACAAAGGGATGCAGACTCAAGCATAAGTTCTGGCAACAATGGACTATAGTTTCGTTACTCTCAATTCTCTCTTATGCTTTCAGTGTACCAAGGGGTTACTTATATAGCTTTTCAAAGGGATATTGAAAGGTCGAATCCGTGCGATCTCAAGGCATATGGAAGGCCAGGAGTCATATGAGTCGGATCCAAGTCAAGGAAAACTCCAAAATGCTTTGGACTATGCACACATCCCGATGTACGCGACTATAAAGGGAATATCCGCGTATGTACGCGGTTATCGGGGAAAAAGCCGCGTATATCATTTTTCTAATGTTTTTAGGGATGATCAAGGATACATCAAAAGATAAAAAGTGGTCCATAGGGGCTAATGAGTCTGCAGCGGGACAGGGGAAGGCCATACAATGTGTGATTCACCTAGTGTGGTGAAATCCGCTATAACAGATGCCCCCTAATGTATGAGATCAGAGGGGTTATACGATGGCCGAAATACATTATAAGTCCATCCCAGAAATGAAGTGATGAAGGTACTTAAATGGAAGACCAGCCACCCAATCAGCATAATACCATAATACAACTCTGCATATAATCTGCAAATACATCTAGCAATCCCGAATACATAAGAGTACAATGGCCATGAATAGGCATGAAACATGATAGAACATATGTGGTCATCGCCACGTACAATATACATAGATCAGAATCTCCATGATGAAGATATACAAAGGACCATGATCTCCACAAAGGCTGAAGATATACAATAGATCAAGATCTCCATAGTGGCTGGAAATGTCTGACATATACTGGAACAAATCACGAGAACTGAAATCTCATGAACACTGGCATGATCAAGGAGGTAGCATATAAGAGATGCCACCAATCTGGAAGGTCTTCTACACAAACCGCTACGAGTACATGTCCTACTATGCGAATAGAGGTGTTGAGGTCGAACATAGTAGTCCATCGTCTGATTACCAGTCATTGATGTATACCGTTAACAGACGCGAGATCACCCACCGATAATGAAAATGGGAATCAAGGTACTAGAGTGCAAACTAACAAGTGTGAATAAATGTTTTGAGGTCGAACACTTGAGAGAATCCATCAATCAGGGGACAGTGATGTATTCCCAAAACTGTCGATGGCGAGAGAACCTGCCACTGATGACTGCAAGTCTCAAGGCACTCAAAATGACTCTAGACTCCAATCCCAGAATAAATGATCTGAAGTCGATGGGATGAAATCCGCTGGAAGGAGGGAATTAAGGCATCCCCCATCATCCAACATGAGGTACTCAGCAAAGCTGTCTAATGTGGAAGGACTCGATCATAAGGTGCATGAACCAGTAACTGTACCGGGAATGGCCGACATGCAAAGTCAAGATAACTAAGAAATGGCCGACTCAGGTTTCAACTTCCTTCGAACAAGAGCATAACGGCGTATGGTGACTGAAGAAAGGCATCATAGACTCGATATACAAACTGGGACATCTCTATGACGCAGGAGGCATCAATAGAGGCTCCATAGGGACTGGAAGCATAACCAGTCGGTGGAGATCAACTCAGATAAACGAGTACAGCTCCTAAAGTCAAACTATAACCCAACCAACGGATGTGATATACAGTGCTCTGTTCGAAGGCGACACGACTCGACAGCTACCAAAGATAACATCTTTCCTTTTTCGGATTTTTGGTTTTTTTATTTTTTTGGACTTTTTCAGTTATTTGAAAAGCTTTAAAAAAGAATAAACTAGATTTATAGTTACAAACTAGGAGGAGACGAGTGTCATCAGGGAAAACAAACTAGTTCCAAGCAGTGGAACATACCTATGCTCAATGCAAGGATACATGTGTCGGATATTGAAACTTGGGGGAAAATCCCCTCCCGGTAAAAAGGGAATCAAGCTACGAAAGATATAAAGAAAGGCTCTGCATGGCTAGACATGAGACAAGCTCGGGCTATATGGCTGAAACGCAATGTCAGGGGAGCCGGCATAAAGCTCAATAAGACAGGAAAATCTCATGATAATGCATCCACAACTTGATACAAGGGAGTCCGGGGGGAACATAGCCAGCATAATATCAAGAGGAGTATGAGGCTCTTGCGAAATGTCATGGAAATACTATACAACGGACTCCCACACCCTAAAAGTAGAAACATCGACATGGGCACCAAATACAAATAAGGCGCTAACTAGGGTACCCATGTAAGGTGAGGCTCTACCACTCATATCATGCCACTTCTAAAGCAGCAAGAAGGTTTTGTGACATAATAGAGTGGGTTCGTACCTAAGGATATAGTGACATGGTCATATGGTCATGCAAAATGCAAACGGTAGTGGACCTAACCTATATGCCAGTGTAGACATGATACCTGAAATGGGCATGAACGGGTCAATCCAAAGGCTGAAACGGCACTGTAAATGGTCTTCTACATCACAAATTATGTCAGAAACGGTCCAAAATGGTTAGAAACAGTCAAAACTATAGAAAAGGGGGTAAAAATTTTCAAATATTTGAAAATTTTTCTATAAATAGTAAAAAATAGAAATCATTTGAAACTTTTACCCATTGGAGCTCTGATTTCAACTGCGAATTCCAGGAGATCCAGCCGGCGGAATTCACAACCGTTTCTTCCAGGTACTTACTCATGTTCTCAACTTGCATTTCAATACAATTTTTTCAAGTTTTCATGGTCAAATGAGCTAGTTAAGGCCAAACTTACATGAGCGCCACGACCCACGCGGGTATCGAAGCTTTTTTCACATATAGGGCTTTCTATACGCGGAAAAGGGGCTAGAAACCACGTACATACGTAGCTGTTTGCAAAACAGCCACGTATGATGCCGTGCAAGTGAATTTAAAGTAATCTAATGGACATTTGGTCAATTTCTCATGCAGGATGGTACTTGAATGGCGAGAACGCGAGCATGGTGAAGTAGAAGAGGCTGTAAGGGCCGATGTAAGGGCTCAACAAGTATTACGTGCATGTGGACTCTATAAGTTCTGGTGCCTAGGCAGCTTGAGGGCCAAACCAGGGCTGCTACAGATGCTGGTAGACTATTGGGATCTAGACTCAGAGTCTTTCCGGATAGACGGTATGTCACTCTCCATTGAGGTGGAGGATATATATTTTATCACAGGTCTATCTAGATGAGGGGAGGTGGTGAACCTTCGATCCCGAGGTGGGCCAGGTCATGGGCTTACTATCGATGAGTACATAGCAGTGTACTGCTACCCAGATATGGAGAAGGTGGGGAGTTAAGTTCCCACCAACGCTATACAGGTGCTGGGCCTAAAGGCCATTCTACTGACACTGGGCAGGATAGCAGGCATAGAATCACTCCATCAGGCCTCTCGAGCACAGATGTACTATGCGGTGGAGTGTATGACACCGACCGTATACGACTGGAGTACTACACTACTGGGCAATATGAAACATCAGCTCAGTGAGTGTAAGGCAGGTAGGATACAGAACTTCGGGTTCAGCAGCATACTGAGCACGTTCTTCTTCGAGCGGGTTCCGGGATTGAGCCCTAGAGTGGATGTGCCTCTCCACGGGGTTCGAGATCCGGCCCAACGACGTTGGGAAGACGCGATGCGTAGACTGGGGGGCGGTAGGGTGGCCAACCCCTATCCAGCCGATTTCTTCACATGGTGGCGGCGACAGATTGTTGCCATAGAGGAATACCCTTATGCAGGGATAGACTTTCGGGGGGATCTGGACATGCCATTGCCACCAGGCTCAGTATTCGGAGACATAGGTAACGAATCTCAACCCTCACTCTTTTTAAAAAAATTTGAATTATTTAATTTTTTTGTGTTTTCTTGATTATGTGAAACCAAAAAGACATGTTTTTGGGTGACAATACATGGTGACATCTACCGTTCCTGTGCAGATGTGGGACCACGGTGACCAGAGGGCTTCCCACGTCATAGACGGAGGGGAAGAGGAGATGACATCACTGGTGTGGATGCGGAGCAAACGCTCCAAAACATCCATACTAACTTCGTGCGACTGACTCACAGGGTTCCCATGGCGCAAGTCGAGGACTTGC
This sequence comes from Pseudotsuga menziesii, assembly GCA_001517045.1. NCBI lineage: Eukaryota > Viridiplantae > Streptophyta > Pinopsida > Pinales > Pinaceae > Pseudotsuga > Pseudotsuga menziesii. Next base: position 280,454 of record LPNX010333558.1, on the reverse strand, counting down.
CTGAGGCCATGCAGCGACAGGTGGTGGGTGTACCACGCACATGGGTGCGCTTATTCCGGCGGCTAGCTAGAGCCGTGGTGACATATCATGATCACAACCCTCCTCCTCCACAGGACTAGACGCCTAGGAGCATATCTATTTTGTACTATCGTGTATATGATGGAAGCTTTGGAAGCTCCACTTTTGTACTATGACACTATGTATCACCACATTTTTGATGTATGTATAAAAAAAATTAAAAAAAATTATTGTGATCGGTTTATTTATTTACATGTGTAAAAGTGTGTTTATGATCAATTTATTATGAATGAGACAAATGCCAATCTAACACATAGTTAGCATATGAATCAGCAACTTGATTATAATTTCTTGGAATGTGTATGTATGTAATACTTTCAAATTGCCGTTCTAACAATCTTACTCGTAAGAATCTCCTCAATAACGTCAGATCTCTAACATGGTACAAACCATTTAGCTGTGACACTACTAACTCCGAATCAAGACGTACCTCAAGAGATAGAACACCATGCGAAATTGCATCCCGTAGAAGCTCAATAACGGTGCTATATTCAGCAACATTGTTGGAAGATGGCCGTAGACATACACCTCCTGAAAGACAGTACTCGACCCATAGGAGTATAAATCACCCAAGCAGCTGAGGCTGAGTGTTGAGTGTGACGGATTTCACCATCCGCGAATCCTATGTAGGTGGAAGATTCCATTGACATCTGCCACAAAAACGGAAACTAATTACAAACCCGATCACGATAAATAGGACCTAACTATGCAAAAAAGCTGTACAATAATATACAACAAGCAAGCTTGGCTAAAGATCATGCATAGTATTTTTTAAGATAGAGCCCATTTCTAGGCTCCGCCAAGGCTGTCCCCTCGTAATCCACTAACTCGTAGGCACCCTTCTCTAAGACACGCTTGACCACGTAAGGACCACGCCACATAGGATTGAACTTACCTGCCCCCAAGGGTTCTTTCGATTGATCCCACAAAAGGACCAAGTCTCCCTCACTAAACACTCTTGGACGGACAGACTTATCGTATTGGGCCTTCACGCGACGCTTATTAACCTCTAGAGTCACCAAGGCATCTCTACGCTGCTCATCAAGTTGCTCAAGGTGAACCAAACGCTCCTCCAAAGGTGAAGTGTCTGGTAAGAGTTCCACGGCTAACTTCAACGAAGGAATCTCGCATTCAACTGGAAATATCGACTCCACTCCATGAACAAGCTGATATGGAGAAAAACCAGTGGTAGTCTTAACCGCGGTTCGATACGCCCACAAAGCAGGGTATAACATAATATGCCAATTCGTCTTGCTTTGTGCGATGGTTCATTGGAGAATGGACTTAAGTGACTTGTTCACTGCTTCAACCTGTCCATTCGCTTGAGGATAGTAAGAAGAGGAGTGCTCTTGCTTATACCCTAGCTTGGATGCCAACTCTTCCATCATACGGTTCTGAAAGTGCGAGCCATGGTCAGTGACAAGCTCTCTCGGAATCCTGAACCGAGTAATGATTTGGTTGAATACGAAGTGAGCGGCTGTCTCACCGTCGGATTTTATAGTAGGCATTGCCTCTACCCATTTCGTGAAGTAATCAATAGCCACTATGATATGATGGTGCCCCCCAGCCGAAGCTGGGTTGGAATCCATAAAATCGAGCCCCCACTTGGTGAAGGGACCGGTGGTGATAATAGGGTGTAACGGGGCAGGCTTCGAGCGCATGTTACGTGCGAACACCTGGAAAGGGTGGCACCTCTTAACCGCTTCAATACAATCCTTGAAGATCGACGGCCAGAAATATCCTGCTCTCAAAATCTTCTGAGCTGTAGAAAGCCCTGATAAATGACCACCACATGCCCCTCCGTGGCAATCATTAAGCACTACCTCAGCCTCATCATGAGTTAAACAACATCGTAAAAGGGAATCTACTCCACGGCGGTACAAAGTATTGTCCACTATGAGGTAGTTCTTGGAAACATGACGTAATCGACGTCGCTCATCCCGCGAGAGGTGAGTAGGGATCCTCTGTGTTTGTAGATATAAAATGATATCCCCGTACCATGGGTCAGCCGTTGAGATTAAGAAAATGTGTTCATCCACGAACGTATCTTCACATACCAACTCCTCAGCCTCGCTCGGAAAATCCAATATGAGCTCTGCAAAGATTAACGATTTCTTCGATTTTGCCGAAACAAATTCGAGATCAAACTCTTACAGGATGACAATCCATTTATTGTATTTTCTCCCAATCATCCTACATGTGAGGATGAACTGAAATGGATTGACATGGGCAACAACCAAGGTTTGGCGAAGGAGAATATAATGTCTCAAACGCTGCACCGCATGTATGGTAGCTAAGGCAAGCTTCTCGACATGAGAATATCGAATCTCTGCGTCAATAAGGTTTTGGCTCAGATAATAAATGACATGCTCCTGGAGCTCCTCATCCTCCTGAACCAATACCATCCCAATCGTCTCTAAAGACGCGGCCACATATAATAGGAAATCACGGCTATAATCCGAAGGACTAATCACCGAGGACGATGCTAGGGCTCACTTAAGTGCATCGAAGGACTCCTGGGCCCGCTCATCCCATTCAAAGGGAGTATCCTTCTTCAAGAGACGCATAAAGCCTCTAGTCAAATTGGAAAAATTGACCACAAATCTTCGTAGGAAGTTTGCCATGCCTTGCAAACACTGAAGATGGCGAATATTTCGCAGGGGAGACAACTGAAGTATTGCCTCCACCTTTAAAGGGTCGACTCTTATCCCCTTTTTTGAAACGATGAATCCTAACAAACGACCTGACTTCACACAAAAGATGCACTTATGAGGGTTCAATCTAATAGCATAATGCCGGCATCTTTCGAAAACCAATCTCAAGTGATAAGAATGACGCATCCTCATACGAGAATGAGCAGCGAGGTCATCCAAAAATACTTCAATAATGGACTTGAGATCGTGGAAGATCAAGGTCATCGCCCGCTGAAACATAGCTCCGACGTTTTTAAGGCCGAAAGGCATTTTTCGATATGCAAAAGGTCCCCAAGGACAAATAAATGCTATCTTGTGTTGGTCCTCGGGTTTAATTTGGATCTGATTATATCCAGAAAATCCATCCATGAAGGAGAACACCTCGCTACCCGCACACTCATCCAAAATCTGATCTATAAACGGTGTGGGGAAGTTATCCTTAGGACAGGCACGATTTAAATCATGGAAATTAGTGCATATACGGATCGCTCCCTGCTTCTTATCCACCGGAACGGGGTTTGAAACCCACTCTGTCAAGGGAATGGGATAGATGAAACCCGCTTTCAATAGTTTCTCTATCTCTGCCTTTATGGCGGGTGCTTTCCTAGGATTCACGGCGCGTAAACACTGTCGAACAGGCTTAGCGTTGGGGTAAGTTTTAATCTCATGTTCGACAATCCGAGGGTCAATCCCTAGCATCTCATCGTAAGACCAAGCAAAAACATCACGGAATTCCTTGAATAGCTTGGTATACTCACGAATCTCATTTTGGGAACAATCCGCCCCAATATAAACATTCTCAATTGTACCAGGATTGCGAGAAATGTTGATAGGAATAGTCGATGATATGTTCGCCATGTTTCCATCAGCCATCTGACCAAGAGAACTTAATGGAACCATAGGCCTACCAACTTTCTAACTAAGAATCTCCCTATAATCCTCATGCTCCAAAAGGTCAAGCTCTGGAAGGAAATATGATCTATGATGGAGTTCCTCCCATGGTGGCTCAACTCCTGACATAGCCTCGATAATCGCTTCATCTGAAGGGAAAATCATATCAAGACAATCGTGGGCATGAGAAGACTGTACTGCCCATGCCGGCAGCACATAGGGGTCTTCCTCCTCCGTCCGCGAAGAGGAAGAACAAGGGTCTGCAGCAGACTTGAGATTAGCTTGGTAAGCAATCATAACTACAGGAAACGACACACTCGTCTCGATGGACTCACTCGAAGGACTCGGTGAAGGAAGAATCCAAGGATCTCCCATATGACATGTGCGAAAAGGCACCGATCTCATAGACGTGGAAGCACCACCGAAACTCGATCCTATCATGAGGATGGGTGCAGAACAACTAAAGGTTCCCATGAGGGAAGGATACATTCCTACACCCACACTCCCAGTTGCCGGCTGGGAATGTTCAACTTTCGGAACCGAAGCTCCTGACGATGCGGTAACTGGTGGATTTTTGAATGCCATTTGGTCAATCGTTACAATCTTCCCATTATGTGGAAAGCATACAACGCGAAACACGGAAGACGCAACGGCTTGCATACTATACATCCAATTCCTTCCCAGTAAGAGATTGTAGTCAAGGGGTGCATCAACCACCTCAACCTCTATTGCAATAGTCTTCCCTCCCAAATGGACTTTAAGAGAAGGAAGTATACCATGCGGCCTAAACGATCTCCCATCGAAAGCAGTTAACATGGTCGTAGACTTTGACAACTCAGGAGAACCAAGACCCTTCCAACAAGACAAAGACATCACAGAAGCAGCAGCGCCCTCGTCAATCATAGTACGCTTAACAGTCATATTAAGACATTCTACATGTACCAAAAGGGACACATAATAGGTCAAGCGAGGCTGATGTCCTACGGTTTCAAATTTGATCATTGAGGAAGAATCATCACCATTCACACCAAGAGCAGAAAGCAAAGCCTTCCTTTGCGACGGACAACTCTGAAGCACCTCCAATGCAGACATCGCACAAGGAGTATGACCCAAGTCCTCGACAAGTAAATAGTTCTGGGCGGCTCGGGCATTTGGATTATACCCTGAGCGCTTAAGTACCCCCTTAGGAATGCGAGGTGAAGCTTCAGGTTTATCCATACGTTTATCCATCGGTTTATCGGCCGGTTTCTCAATGCGCAAAGGAGTTCCTGGTGGATCAAGTTCTTTTCCTGGGCTGGGTTGCGACGAAGTATAATCTTTCACACGCGTCACAACCTTCGCGGCACAGACCATATTAATGCACCCACGACCACTAGTCTCAGATGGATCCTCATCACTAGATTGGTCCTGGGACTTCGAGTTCATATTCTGGTTATGCAGTAAAGGGTTTGTTAACATAGCTGGGCTCTGTGCTATGAACTTCGAAGCTTCGTCCATCCTAGGGCACAAGTAAGTGAGGTGATCATCCTTACAAAGCTTGCAAGGAAACTTAACCTTACGTTTATTCTGCTTGTCCTCCCCATCATTTTTATTGTTCTTGTCATTATTATTGGCATTTTCGTTCTTATACCCAACCCTTCTTATTATTATTGTTTTTACCCTTCTTTTGATTCCGTCGGGGTTGCTGGTTACCCTTCTGGTCAAACGCTTGTACAGCAAGTACATTCGCCGTTTGGGCAGGCTGAGACGAAGCCGTAGCTTGTCCTGAGGCAGATTGGTTGGTTGAAAACTGAGCTACTTGTTTCGCAACCGAACCTACAGGTTTCTTACTTGCACATCCCACAATGCCATCGGCATGTGGTCCAGGTTTGACCTTGGGATCGAAACTCGAACGAGGAGCGTTGGGTATAATCTCATATAACAAACCACACTGAGCATAGATCAAGTCTAGTTCTTGCGCCCTAAAGATTGCTTGTTCCTCATTCTGCACTCCGAATGTGGAAACATGCTTCGCTATATATGGCAATAAAGATTTGAGGAACCACTCAAGGATGAATTCCGGCGGTATAAAGGCTTTGATTAATTTCTTCTGTCTACACCACTCCTGAATATGATCAGAAATATGGGTGGCTTTATCTTGCCGAAATGTCGACAAGAGTTCAGTACCAACATCATAGCGTATTGGTAGCTGGAAGTGATTAAGGAAAGTCATCGCAAGATCGTCGAACAAGGTAAAGTCACCCCTAGGAAACTCTATATACCATTTCGCCACAGGCCCTGTAAGGGTGCGTTGAAATAGTCTCAAGCGGACTGAGTCCTGATGCAATGAATTGGAAGAGCACCATAGGTGGAATGTCGTAACGTGTTCACTCGGATCCTCTCCTGGTTTGCCTTTGAATTTAGGTATATCCGAAGGAAGCTTGGTAGGGACAGCCGGCCAAGCTAGGTCATGAGCCACAGGATCGTTCGTAAGTCTCGATAAGTCAGGTAAATTGAGTGTCACGAGGAAAGGGAGGTTAGAATGATTAGGTCTCTGGACCGCTCCCTGGTTCATATAGGATTGATTACCACCATGACCTTGGCCATAGTGACCTCCTCCCGTATGACCCGTATAGGGTGGCGCCGAAGTACCATAATGAGGTGGACCTTGACTAGTGGGAGCTACAAAGCCGTAAGTAGGGGGATAAGCAGGTTGTGAATACCCGCCTCCATAAGGTGCAAAAACCTGTCCATACTGCGTCCCATGATGGGATGCATAGGTCATCGCATGCGATGCCCCATGAGACACTCCATAGGTAGGTATATACATTCCGGAAGTAGAAATATACATGCTGGAAATAGGGATATATGTCGAGGAAGTAGCAACCTGACCTCTAGATACATGAACATAACCTCCCGAAACCACGGGTGGTATGTAGGCTTGAGACGCAATGGGTCTAGAAATTGCAGTATGGACTTGACTCGTAGCTACGTGCCGACTCGAAGGACCACGTGAGTAAGGTGGAGGATTTGCATTCGAAGAACTCGGATGCGAGGACGAAGGGATCTCGGTAATAAGATATGTGCTAGTGCCTATTGTCACTCATCTGGAACCTGGTATCACTATGGGATCGCTAACTCTAGACCTAGGAGGTATATAAGATGTAGCTTCCACCGCTGGGATGGAAGGTGAAATATGACTAGTACTCCCAAACCTCTCCGCAAGGTAAGGCATGGAAATGTCCCCAGGCATAGTGTTAGGGTCAAAGTCAGATTCGACATTAAATGCCAAATCATGCATAGGAAAACTAGTCGTAGCATAACCACCATAGCTAGTGCTGGCAGGTTCAAAGTGAGTCTCGGCATCTTCTGGCATTCCATACCGGTAATGCTGTAACGAGGGGTCAGGCCTAGAATGAATATGTCTATCATGCATGGCTCCTATCTCAGAAATCACAGGTCCTAACTCAGTTAGGTCGGGTGAAGGATCATAAGTAGGTGTAAAATACCCATCGTCAACACGAATGGGAGGAGGAAGTGAATCAGATGTATCTTCTGAATGGTCTCCCATTGTGTGTGAATCAATGTGTGATGTAGTCCGCCTGGACTGTCTAGGTCCCTCTCCCAAAGGAGGAGGATCAGTAGAAGGTGGAAGTCCTGCTAAACGACGAGAACGACGTGGAGCCGCACCCGAATCCACAATGACTCAAAAAATAGCAAAGACTCTCTATTTACGTCAACCCTAGGCCAACTAGCATGCACAGAGAAATCACTATAAAATCTAAAGCCAAAAGCAAGCAAACAAGGGCTAGATAAGTGAGCTCCTGAATGTGGCCAGTATGTCTCGCCTAGGAGAGGCTTGAGAGGCCCTTGTCACCATAAGCGGAGGTTCGAAACCAATTATTGTGGCCCTCAGCTTCAACGTGTTAAGCGACTGTGCTGTCTGACCTCAACCTGGCCGGGACACATGCAGAATAACCTCTACACGTACCCCCTCGATATCCTAGGTAAGGTCACTAAGGTCACCTCAATATAATCAATGCTCAGGCGGACAGTCGCAGGCGGGATTGATCGTATGGGCAGAGTAGCAAAGCCCGAAACTCCCGAAAGAGCCCCCAGATACGAATACAATCCTGGCTATATCGCCGGTGCTACACAGTTCTCGACCAGGGGTTATCCCAATCAACAACCGCTCACACTGCCTAATGCTTGACTCCCTTTTGAGAGGAGCTTCCTGAGAACGCCGGTTATACCAAGGATTTCACACACTCCCTGGACAAACACCTAGTTGTTGTCGTTTTGTGATCTTGGAGAATTAACTTACAATGAACTATTCCAAGATCCTAAAACCTAAGCTTGTTGGTGCACCCTATAAAAGAAAAGAGTGTAATTCATTTTATTTAGCGTTGATTTTAGTTGGATTTATTACTCAAAAATAGGATATGGTCATGCAACTAATGGTGTTATGACGCAACAATAAGTAAAATGCACACCTAACAATCAATGCAAATGCATTGTGTCCATGAAAACAGGGTATGTGTACTACGTGTAATGCAAAATTTCTTCTTCAAATGCTGAATGCAAATTTCCCTATATGAAGTCCTGACTATTACTCCAAAGCAAATCTAAATTTAGTGCAAGTACAATGCAAAGTGCAAAATGAAATGCATAATGATAAGCAAATGTTTTTGTATTTTTTGAAAATAAAGAGATACGAAAAGCAAAAGAATGATTCTACCCACCCCAGAATCTACAAGCACGCATAAACAGCATTCCAGCAAAGCACTAAGGTAAAAGGACTCTAATGCACTAATCTCAAACAAAAAATCAAAGATGCCATGACAAGAACTTTCCTAAAAAAAAAAAATTAGGCTAAAAAAAAACGTTTCTGGTCAAGAACAGAGGTATCAACAGACTCAGGCAGTGCCAAAGGAGACTCAGCAACTCACAGAATTCACCCAGCAATCCACTTCCTTCCACAAAAAGGTAAAAACCAGAGTATACGTAACTGTGCGTAGTAAACCCGCGTGTATACGCGGAAATCCTAGAGGAAACCGCGTGTATACGCGACTGTAAGCAATAAACCTGCGTACAGGAAGAAAAAGATGCACAAATCAAGGTAAACAGACATGCTGAGACTAATTTTACACCAATCAGACTCTACC
>LPNX010333558.1:252539-271378 GCA_001517045.1 Pseudotsuga menziesii | reverse complement strand
CTCAAGGCATATGGAAGGCCAGGAGTCATATGAGTCGGATCCAAGTCAAGGAAAACTCCAAAATGCTTTGGACTATGCACACATCCCGATGTACACGACTATAAAGGGAATATCCGTGTATGTACGCGGTTATCGGGGAAAAAGCCGCGTATATCACTTTTCTAATGTTTTTAAGGATACATCAAAAGATAAAAAGTGGTCCATAGGGGCTAATGAGTCTGCAGCGGGACAGGGGAAGGCCATACAATGTGTGATTCACCTAGTGTGGTGAAATCCGCTATAACAAGGACCCTCTATGCTCTTTAAATAGAGATCATATACCAATCGGGTGTTAAGCCACTAATCAATGGTAGGTATGATCTAAGAGAACTTGAACCATCGGATCACTCTATGTCTAGAACATATCGTGACCGTCGGATTAGAATATTTACAAATGCATACTAATCCATACTAAAGAAACACACTTTTACCTAACAGATATATTACACAAGTTGATCTTAACTAACTCCTAAGCGTTTAAATATCCTCGCATCCCCCCTTAAGAACAACTTGGGATATGATTGAAGGATTTACAAAAGTGACACTATTAGGAGAAGGAAGGAGGCATTAGAGCCTATCCCCCCTTAAGGACACATTCTTTGACTCCTAACATAGATCGAAGTTTAGAAAACTTCGCTTCTGTAAGAGACTTGGTGAATATGTCTACAACTTGATCATCTGTAGGGAAATAGAGCATTTCAAGAACACGATCATGAACAAGATTTTTGATGAAGTGCATGTGTAGCTCAATGTGTTTGCTGCGTTGATGTAGAACTGGATCTTTGGCAAGTTTGATGGAACTTTTATTGTCGCACCAAAGTGGAGTAGGTTGCTGCTACTCGAATCTAAACTCTGAAAGGATATGTTGAAGCCATAAAGATTCCTGAATGGAATTAACTACGGCTTGACATTCTGCTTCTGCTGAAGAAAGAGCAAGAGCTTGTTGTTTCTTACAAGCCCAAGTGACAGGTCCAGATCCCAGACTGAAAACATAACATGCAGTAGAATTTCGATCATCAGGATCGCCAGCCTAATATAAATCAGTGAAACCAACCAACAAAGGTTTCCCCCCTATATTGTAATGAATCCCAAACTGAATTGTACCTCGAATATATCGAAGTGTTCTTTTTGCTGCTTTTCAGTGACTTTCATGAGGAGTTTGCATAAAGCAGGCAACACGACCAATGACAAAGAAAAGGTCAGAATGGGAATGAGTCAAGTATAAAAGACTACCAACAAGTTGACAATACAAGGTGGCATCTACTTCGGGGGAAGTACAAGTGGTAGAAAGTTTGACTCCAGACTTGACATCCATTTGATGGACTTCCTAGTTATGTAAGGCTGCAAGGGAAAGACAAGGCAAGTATGATTTTAGGGGCGAATTTTAGCCCAATGGGCTATTTTTCCATGTTTTTCTCCAAAAAAAGATTCACCCTTTTGCATTTTTTGAAGCCCTGTTTCGCCCAATTTTGATGGGGTAAAATGTTTTCACCCTAAAAATCGCCAAATTTTTATATAAACAATATAAAATCCTTGGAAATTAAAATATTTTTTGAAAAATATCTCCAAACACTTTATAGTTGTCATTTTAAGAATTGGTACGATTCGCCAACATGTATACACTTTTAAATAAGTATGGTTCCTTAAAATCATACCTCGAACAAGGCGGATGGAATTTATTTTTGCGACGGGAGCAAAGGTTTCATTGCAGTTAATCCCTTCAACTTGGGAAAAACCTTTGGCAACTAACCTTGCCTTAAGTCTTTCAACACTTCCATATGATGCATACTTAGTTCTGTAAACACATTTACATCTAAAAATTTTTCTTCCTTTTTGAAGAGGAATAAGATCCCAAGTATCATTCTCCATTAAGGAACGATATTCTTCATCCATAGCTGCATCCCAATCTGGATTTCCTGAAGTTTCTGCAAAAGTTTCTGGATCATGATTCTTGGAAACTTGAACCAAAAGAGAAGAGGCTTGTTGAAACTAAGAACGTGTTTGACGTTGATCTCTAGGATCACCGGCAAGATCACCAGCTGCTTCACATGTTGAATGGACCCATCGAGGAAGTATTGGTGCTGGTGCAATTGGAGGAACATGAGCAGGTGGAGGTGAATCTTCATCCTCACTGTCATCATTAGAAACTAGAGTTGGAAACCTGTCAAGGAAGTTGGAAGAAGAAGAAGAAGGCACAGTCACCAAATCAGGCTCGTAGGCCAAAGATGGCACACCCGCCAAGTTGGGCTCCCAGTCCAAGAGATTTTCATCAAATTTAACATCTCTTCTAATGATTATATCATGAGAATTTGGCTAAAGAAATCTATAACCTTTTACATCTTCAGAATATCCAACAAATATGCACTTTTCACTTTTAGGTTGCAATGCTTTCCATTTTTCATCTAGAATGTGAGCTCATGCTTCACAACCAAACACATGGAAGTGACTTACATTTGGTTTAATTTTACCCCATGCTTCTTCCGGTGTTATACCTTGTAAAACTTTAGTGGGTGTGTGATTAACTATGTAATTTGCACAATTTATGGCCTCAACCAAATATTGAAGACTTAGTCCCTTAGATTGGATCATACAATTAGCCATTTCTTTTAAAGTGCGGTTCATTCGTTCAGCTACACCATTTTGTTGTGGTGTATATGGAACAATGTGATGTTGTTGGATTCCTTGTTCAGTGCAGAAAGTAGTGAATTTGTTGTTAACATATTCTCCTCCATTGTCAGATCTTAACTTAATAATTTGATGACCAGATTGTTTTTCAACAAGGGCCTTGTAGGTTAAGAACATGTTAAATACTTTTCTCTTAAGTTTTAGGAAGTAAACCCAAGTGCGTCTGGAGTAGTCATCAATGAAAGTTAAGAAATATTTGAAACTAGAAAAGGAAGCAAATGGAAGAGGACCACATAAGTCACTATGCACAAGCCCCAAGGGAACCGAGGCGTGCTAAGAGGCACATTTGCCAAAGCTGTCTCGATGATGTTTTCTGAGTACACAACTGGAACAAACACCATCCTTACAAGATACCATCGGAAGAGCAGTCACCATATTGTCTTTACATCGTTGTTGCAATGAGAGATAATTTAAGTGACCAAATCGCTCATGCCAAAGTTTGCTCAAGTTATCACTATGAGCAACAAAAATTGAAGGAAAAGGTGATGTGGTGCTTCTTCATTGTTGCTTCCAAGGCTGCCATCTTCTTGAAACACTTAGATTCATTATGATTATCTTTCCCACAAAATTTGCAATGACGCTCAATCTTCTTTCATTTTAGCTTGGATCCTTTGTCATTTTTTAAAGGAGCTCACTGAGAGGGTCTGGGAACCTTGTTGTTTGGCTTATTATTGCAAAAATTCTATTTCTTGGGAGGCTTGGACTTTTCTTTCTGTTGGGACAATAAGGCTTTCCCAGATGTATCTGTATTGTTAATTATTCCAAGATGAATGAGCTTATCTTTCTCTCTAATTAAGCAATCACAAAAGGATTCAAGAGTAGACTCTTGATAGCTAGCTACAATCAAGGATTCTTTCATGGAGTAGAATGTAGATACAAAAACAAAATATGCAGGTGCAAGTTTGGAAAGAATATGATAAATACATTGTTTGTCTTCTTTCTTAATCTTGAATTCTGTACATAAGAGTCTAAGAGTTTTATACTTAGACAAATAGTCTTGAATGCATGAAAAATCATTTGGATTCAAGGAAATCAACTCATTCTCAAGTTGATGACCCGGAATTTCATTGTGTTTACCAAACACAGATTCCAACTTTTCCCAAGCTATATCAGGTTCATCAATTCCATATATGTGGAATCACAAATCAATAGATATTGACATCCCAATCAATCCACGAGCTTCATCACATCTATTTTCCCATTTAATTTTCTTATCATCATCAGTGGGTTCTGTTTCTTTCCCTGAGGTTATCCTGAAAAGTCCCCTACTTTGCAGAACATCCTCCATATGAGATTTCCATGAGAAATAGTTAGAACTTGTAAGTATAATATCACAAGGGGAGGCCATATTGTAAAATAATGGCTGAAAGAACAGAAATCTCCAATCAGGGTCCAAGCCTCTCTTATATCAGGTTGATCAAAGAAAATGTTGAAGATGTCCTCAATAGTGACGTGGTAGGTATTAACTTGACCAACTAAAAAAAAGAACCCCCCTCTTCCCAAGATCAACATTTGACAATCACTTTACAATAAAGTTGCTTTTAAGTGAATCACTTTTTGTAGAATAAGTGATGTTCACTTTTACAATAATGCTACTTTTAAATAGTGCGGCAATAAATTAAAAGACTTAAGCGATTCACTTTTTATTTTATTTTATTTATGTGAGATGCACTTTTACAATAAAGTAACTTGAAAATAGAAATTGCATGCACTAAAAAGTAGCTTAATAAGACTTGTAAAGCAACTTTGGACCAAGTGAGCTAAGTTTAAAAGGTAGGTAAAAGAATGGAAAGAGGAAGGGTTTTTTTTTACTCTTCTCTCTCGTTCTCCATGCTTGCCTTTTTTCCTGCAAATCACAAAAAAAAAGGAAAAACAAATACAAAAAAACTTTTTCTACACAATGGGGTTAGATCTTGGTTAGCTTACCCGAAAAGTCTACGTTTTCAAGTTTTCTTATTGTTTCTGATTTGCCATGATCACAAAAAGTGCACGGCAAAGAGCATATGAAGCCGAGAAGACAAGAAAAAAAACTTTCCCTTATTGTTTCTGATTCGGCGCGATTGCGCAAGGTGCACGGCAAAGAGCATACGTAGCGAGGGAAGGCAACAATCCGAGACTAAAACAGTAAAGATCTAATAATAAAACTGATAAAATATGAGAGATTTAAAAAAAATAAAACAAATATTTCACTGTAACATTATACCTTCAGATTTGCCGAAATGAGTGTTTTTGGAACAAACGGAAACAGTTTTCGATGAAACGAAAACTATTTCCCAATGGAAACGATGCTTCGGATGCAATGGAACAACTTAATCAAAACCAAAAGTGCTCTTCATAAATGCTCTAATACCATGTTCGAGTATATAGGGTACTCCCAAAAGAGCGAACACCTTTGAGCAAATGCTTCACACAAATAGATCACAGATCAACACACCGATGTTTGTCACGTGGTTAAAACCCTCGAGAGGGAAACAGTCCATGGCCCCAACCAAATAACTACTTGGAGCAATTTATTATGCAAAAGAAAGAAAGTTACATGAGCTTCTCATAATCGATCAACTAGCCAAGGACCCTATATGCTCTTTAAATAGAGATCATAGACCAATCGGGTGTTAAGCCACAAATCAATGGTAGGTATGATCTAAGAGAAGTTGAACTGTTGAATCACTCTATGTCTAGAACATATCGTGACTGTCTGATTAGAATATTTACAAATGCATACTAATGCAGACTAAAGAAACACACTTTTACCTAACAGATATATTACACAAGCTGATCTTAACTAACTCCTAAGTGTCTAAATATCCTAACAATGATAACCATAGGGTTAAGAAAAAATTCAAGGTGGGTGATAGTATGGTTAATTACATTTCAATAAGGAAAGGCTGCAAGGTCATAGTAAGAAGATCAAGTCATTACAGTATGGTCCTTTGAAGTGTTGGAGAAGGTAGGAGATAATGTCTATAAACTTGAATTCTACCCCATATATGCACATTTGCTTAGTAGTGAATGTGGAAAATTTGAAACTCTATGAACCTTCCATGTTAGACTAGGAACCTGAATATGTCTTACCTTCTGTAATGTAATTAACACTAGAGGCTTAGGTAGAGTTATCAGAAGACATAATTTTCAAGAATAAGTTTAGAATAACCTAGATGAGAACAATATGAACTCTAGCAAGTTAGGGTGAAAGAACAACTTCTAGGATAGGCTAAATTACATACTCTAAGGAGAAGGTAGAGGAAAGCCTTTCCTCACCTCATTTAATAAAATATTTTAAGGACCAAAATCCTCCCAAAATGGGGAGGTTTGATCCAAAATGGATTGATATATAATTTTCCTCTATTTTGGTGTTTTTGGGGTCAAAATATTGGATGAATTAGCTTTTAGGTCCCATTCTAGGGGCTGGTCTCACTTTATCGATTTGGGGTCTAGAACCTTCGAGGGCCTATTTGAGGGTCTAGATGATATTTTTTGGCATAAAAAAGTCAATCACCTTGCAATGATTGTTCAAGTGATTCTACACTTTGAGACCTTTACAATGGTCCAAGAACGACTCAAACAAAGTCACTATGAAGAAGTTATGACTCCCATAAGTTGACCCATCCAATTAACCACCATGGTATCAAGTGGATTTCATGTCAGCTCTCGTTTCTCACATAAGCAGAACTAGTCATGTGTGAACTTTCGAGAATCCAAACCCTAACCCTAGTCGAGAGTTAGAGTATGCAAAACCCTTAAAATTAACACTAGACTACTATAGTGTTATGTTAAATACAGGGATGCTAGGAGGAAAAGGGGTTCCATTCTTTTGATGTTATTGTATTGTTCTATAGTTGAGCAACAACACGAGAGTGAATATCATATGAGATAGAAGATATTGTAGAACCCATTCTAACTACATAGTCATTGGTAACTTTATAGAGAGTACCATTTCCTTTATTTTTTTAGTTTATATAAAGAGCATGTCATAGTCCTCATTGCTGGATGGATTTTTCCCCATAGTTGGGGTTCCCAGGGTATATCTTGTGTTATTTGTGTGGATTGTGTATTTCTTTTCTCCATATATCTTTCTTATAGTTCTAGTTATTTAGCATTTAGTAGAGATAAAATAACAAAAAGAAATTAGTTGTAAGTTCAATTGTGACGAGTTGTTCTAGTGGAATATCCACGATAGTTTACAGATCAATACCAGAATATTTTACATGGGAACTGACATAAATTTTGCAGCAATTTCCACACTTTCAACCTTAAGGACAACATTGCTTTTCAAGGAGGGGTGGGGGCGGGGGGTGGGGGCATGTGAGGGTCCTACCCTAACCCCCTTACTTTAGGAATTAGTCAAGTAATTCATATGACCATCACCTTATAATTTATATGACCATCACTTTTGAATAAGGTTGAGTAGTTAGTAGTCAACAATCAACGTAAAATTGCTCTCTATTAATTAAGGCCCACTAGGAAGTTGATACTTATTAATTGCTTGACTATGTAAAGTAGTTACAGTTTTGGATCTTGGAAGCCAATTTAAAGAGCTAGAAGGCCATGATTGTTTTCATGATCATTATTGTATCTAAGAGTAAAAGGTCACCCAACTTTAAGAGGTGTGTGAACTTTACTTCCAACTTTGTTTTTATAATACAAGAGTGAATTTTGGTACATTTCTCTAGCTTGTTCTCTTGCTTTGTTATTTTTCTCTATAATATTGAGTTTTTAGCCATTGTTTATCTCTCTTTATCTTGTCGTTATTCTAACTTGCAAAATAAAGCACACTACACATAAGGATATAAAAATATATACACTAATTAAAATATCAAATAACTAAATTTCAAAATACTCTAAGAATAAACATTTTAAATTAATAGAAAAATAATTTAACATATTATATATATATATATAATATAATATAATTTTGTAAATATAATGTCAAATATTAAAATAATCACCTCCTCTAAAAAAAACCCATCTCTTTCCCTTGAATTCAAATTCAACTTTACTATGTAATATTTTCCATTTTCTTCAAAGCATACTCGCATTCCTTAAAAAAAACTCCCCTTTCCAAATTTTAATTCTTTCCATTTCCTTGAATGATATGTCCCATTCTTAGGTCTTAAGCATCATACAATCCAGCTTGATTGTTCACTCGTGTGTTGATGCCCATGCCCAGGTATATGAAACCCTTATTTGTAGCATTGAAACAATGCTTAAAAGTATTTAGTTGATTTTACTTGTAGTTGAACTCACTTTCAAAGTTTATACTCGAGGGTGAGGAGAGGGCTTATGGGCTTATGTCGCGTAACATTTATGTCAAGATATATTAGTTGCTTAATGGCGTAAATTTATAAGTGATTTTAGAGTAGTTATACAAAGCATATATTAAGTGCTAAATTGAAATGGAGAAATTACAAATATGAAAAAGTTGTTATTGTAAGAGATGTTATCTAAGATCCTAATAACAGTAATATATTGGCATCATTTAATGAAATCAAAATAATAACATTGATTTGTTAACATTATTGAATGAAATCAAAATGATACAAGTTATCCAAATTATGCCTTCTTTTACATTATTAAAAGCAAAAACAAGAAAAGAGAATACTTGTAGAGAAGTTTGTTTTTGAGTCATGCTTGTCTACACCACAATCACAATGCTTAATGGATAGAGAAAAATGATTTCTAAATCTAAAGAAATATAAATGCTTATGATCATTTATTTGTTTATATGCAATTAAAAAACATCATATAAATACCATCAAATAATTTTCCATTGTTGCTGCAGTACTTTTGCTCTGAATCAGTAGCGTATAGGCCGGTACCGTTTTTCATATTTCTTCACATGTACGATAGTGGGCCTATACGCTATTGAAAGTATACCTTCACATGTACGATAGTGGGCCTATACGCTATTGAAAGTAGGCGAGCAATATTTCTTATGCTATGCAGCATTTAATGCGACGGCGGTCGCACTGTTGGCCGTCGGATCGCTCTTTGGAACGGATCCCACAGCGGACAGTGCGACCGCCGTCGCATTAAATGCTACATAGCATATGCAGTAGTATACCATCAGTATTCATAGGAATTTGAACTAATGAGTCCTGTTTATAATTAATATATAACAAAATACATATCCAAGTTAATAGAAATGCATATACATTAATATCAAATCTATGCTTCTGCCACTGCATGGAGAGTTATGCTAGAATCATTACTTTCTGTCATTCTGTGCACTTCTTGAAAATGTGTTCAGCCTTTTGAGAAGGTTCCACGACACCTCAAAAAATCTACAGTTGAAGAGATAACAGTCAGCCAAAATATAAAATTATAATTGGCGAATCAGATTTAACTCCATATGTCGTTAGAATTATAAACAAGCGTACATTAAAGAATACTCCTGTTTGATCTTTTGGTTCCTGATCCATCTCCGTCTCCATAAGATTTTTCAGAAGGTAGCCAAATGATCTGCATAGCATACTTCAAGAAAGCGATCAAACTGACGCACTAAATATGAATCGTTTATAAACCACTCTCCAATGGAAATCCTGAGCCAAGTTTCCTCCTCCTGGACAACCGGGCAGAACTTGCCATTCCTTTGTGTTTATTCCATATTGCAACATCTTGTCACTGCCCCTCAGCATAAGCCATATCTTCTCAGAACCATCTCCTGTTACGATAAAATCTGTACCCTCTGAGGATTCTACCATACTTTTAATCAAATCAGCTGGGGTGGTGTCAATGAGTTTCCACTTCCTTTTGGTATGGTTGAAATTCCAGAGGCCCAAAACAGAATGGCGAACTACGGGGAAACTCCCATACATACCATTTGTACAGGCATTCCTTTTTAATCTTCCCACCAATATCATTCCTATCACAGAGGGAACCACTGTGGGCAATGTCACATTATCTTTATTGTTATAAACATAATCAGACTCCACTGCAGCAGGCAAAGACATCTGCAGATTGGGGGACGCAGCTAGGTCATATCCGAGGGTGGTTGTTCTATTAAAATGAGCCTCTGGGAAATAACAAAAATACTGTGAAGTAGCAGAATAAATGGTAACAGCCCTAGCCCTGGGATGACTAACACTCCTAAGAGGGGATGGAAACATCCTAGAATAGAGAACATAGGGAGGTTCAACAAGACCAATCTGCTTTACAGTCCAAAGATCCCCTCTGGAACTGTATTTAGCAACATGTATATAACTTTGGCCTCCCACACAACTCCCAAACAGATACACATTATAATTTCCATTCTGAACTATCATCTCGGTCGTTCCCTGCACAATCAGAGAGTTGAGAAATTCAAGATTGTTGCCACTGGGTCTGGAAATCTTTGGCAACATTTTCACTTGGGCAGTCACAGGATTGACAACAAATAAATTGTAATCGGATCGAGCCACCAAAAATAAACCTTGAGAGCCACCTTTAACGCCAAGTGTTTTCACGTTGTTATCCCAATCACAAGGAACCTTTATCACAAACCAGCGCTTAGACATAACGCTAAAAGCCCACATGTCTAGTTTGTGATTGTTAATCACAATGCATCTCTCACTTCTCTGATTCAATAACTGATACTCATTCTGCAAAGATTTGGATTCATAAACCTTATTCCAATCATCACATACTGATCGGCAGGATAGTAGATCTTCCAATGACATTCTTAAGAATATGTTCTGCAAGATTTCATAAGGAAGACGGATGGCATTATATAGAACTTTCTCTTTTGTTTCACTGGACATAATCCTTTTCTTTTCAACATCATTGTAATATCGGTTGAACTCTTGAATCAGAAGACCCATTGGAATTCCTTCTGCGAAACGAATTACTGCGGCTCTCCACTCAGGGGTGAAAACTGAAATTAATTTTGGTTTCTCTTCAGATCTGTTATTCAATTTTCTCTTTCTTGATCCGGATTGATCTCTCTGCTGACTCTTGGAATGCTGTGAGATGAAATCTTCTGTCATTTGGAAGACAGATTCGCTCAGTTCTTCGGTGTGGCTTTCCATATATATATTGTACGCTGAATCTCCATGCGAGTCTTGAAAATCCCAATAAGATGCTTCCAAATACACCCAAAACCAAGAAATGAGAAAAGAAAACTATGCGACTTGTTAAAAATGAACTTAGTTATATCAATTTATATAGAACGTTGCGACGAGGATGTAAATGGCTGACACAAATAAGCGTTGGACAATTTGAGCCGACGGGCTCTTTGCCGGGACAATGGTATTTTGGAGGTGGAGCAAAGTTCAAGTTAGTTACGTCTGCACGTACCATTCAGTTAAGTTTGTTGAATTGTTCGTCTTTTTTATATATATTTATATATATTGAATTTACTGGTTATGAAAAGGGGAAGTATGAAAAAGGAAGATCATAATTTTTCAGGGCGGGGCGGGGCGGGAGAGCAGTTCAAATATGTAACTTTTCTTTTTGTTTATTTAGTATGTTTTTTGTTTAATATTATAAAATTATAATATGTTAAATGTATTTTTATGTAGACTTTAGTAGTTAAACAAGTGGAATAAGCAACAAAGTTGCTTAGTACCTGCCTCCTAAGAAGAGATTGAAAATATATAGCAATAGGATAATTTTGCTATAAAAATATATGATAAAACAAATATAATTACAATTTGAA
Source organism: Pseudotsuga menziesii (assembly GCA_001517045.1). Classification (NCBI taxonomy): domain Eukaryota; kingdom Viridiplantae; phylum Streptophyta; class Pinopsida; order Pinales; family Pinaceae; genus Pseudotsuga; species Pseudotsuga menziesii. Next base: position 260,022 of record LPNX010333558.1, on the reverse strand, counting down.
AGAAATTAAAACAAAAATGAATTAAAAAATGTCCATTTAAATACTATATAGGTTATTGCAATGTAGCATAAAACAAGCATATTCAAGTTTTCTTACATACTTCTAGTAATATTCTTGACTTATGTTATAAAAATATGCAAGTTTCTTTATAGACTAGCATAAATAGGAAATGAGAAATAATAGCTTATAAGAGTATAAATTAATATCATTGTTGTGAGAATAGTTTATTTTTATTTTATTATAAATTTATAATCTTATACAAATATGCAAGTTTTTTTTATAGACTAGCATAAATAGGAAATGAGAAATAATAGCTTATAAGACTATAAATTAATTTCATTGTTGTGAGGATAGTTTATTTATGTTTTATTATAAATTTATAATTTAAATTTAAAATAAATTTAATTATTTAAATTGAAAAAGAATGCTCTTTCTCGTCGCGGCCTGAAGGTTCTTGAAGGCATCATTTTTTTGGACTTTTGGCATGGTGGATAGCTTGCATCTTTACTAGTCTCTCCTATTGGGGCTCTCGTCCTTTTATGGATCTTTAGTAGTTATTTTCTATGGGTTGACATGCTTCTTTGTTTGAATTCTTGTTCTATTTGTCTATGGACTACTGGTTTTTTTTTATGTATGAGTTGTGGTCGTTATGTACATATACTTTCCCTAATTCAAAGTATAACATTTTTTTTAAATAAAAAAATATATCAAAATTATATATATATATGTTTTGATTGATTACACAATTATATATAAAATAATTATGTATCGGTCTTCTCATCCGAACAGCGAATGTAAATAAATTAATACCATGTCTTCTCAGCACATATTGTTATCGACTTTGATATCTTCAAATTTTGATCCAGGTCGACTTTTATTGGCTTTCATAAAGTTGAATAAGCAACAAAGTCGCTTAGTAACTGCCGCTTAAGAAAAGTTTGGAAAAAGTAATAATAAGCTAAGTTAGCTTAGTTTCTTTTTTTTTCCTAATTTGTGGATTTGTTAAATCGTTGTGAAATTTGTTGGCCTGTGAGACTTTGTGATAGACTTGCAATGTAACTAGACCTCCATATAGCCAAGCATATTGCTGGATGCACTTGGTGATTATTGGATGTGCTGTGTCGAGTCCCGATGGTGACACCTCACAATGTTGTGTGCTAGAACATGTATGTTTCGATCAGAAAACTGCTTTAAGGTCGGATTAACGTTGATAAATTTTTCTAGACGATAGGCAAAAGATATGAATCAAACACCCAATGCAATGAAAATGGTTGATGCTAGTAACTATAATAGCAATGTGTTATCAAAATCAACTTAATATTAACAGTCTAAAATCGCTTAAAACCATTCACTTTGGAATGGAGGGCCAAAAACCATTAGTGTTTTTGCAGTTCATGATTGCTTTCCTTTACAAAATCTAATCAGATTAAGTTCATTTCAGCAATAATGACATCTAAGCATTTAGTTAATATGCATGATTTCACTAATTTTCAGCTTAGCTTTGACAGGTACTTTAGTAATGAATAACACGTAAGTATGTATCTTCTGCGTAAATTAACTCGTGTCAATTTGCGTCGATGCCAATCCCCTGGTTTATGTCGGTTGATGTAACGCTCTCGCCTTTTCGATTTGGCCAAAATTCTGTTGAGAGAAAGATCTTTCAAATTCAAAGTGGCAACATTCTTTAAGTTGCTGGACTCACACACCAATTTCAAGTTCATTCAATCTTTATCACAAAACCTCTTTCTGTTTCAAATTCCAGCAAACCACTCGGCTCAAGGGATCTGTTTAGTTAACGGTGGTTCGAGACTTTTCTATTTTTCCCGGGGTTTGTGACAAGAAGTTCTATATTTCCGGGCGCCTGCCACAAGAAGTTCTATATTTACAGAAGTTCTTAATTTCCTGGCGCCTGTCACAAGAGTAGAAGGTCGGTAAATTCCACCATGGTCGGGTGATGTATGGGATGCTATGCGCGGAGGCGTTTAAGCAAAGTGAAAGCCATAACGTTGCATGAAGACGGTTATGGACTTGCTGTCAGAATAGCAATTGAAACTGCGGTTGCTTACATTGTTATATGTGCAAAACCTAACACTAATTACTTATTATGTGTTTTAAATATATTCTAGAATATTTTACTCATTGTTTTACTAGCTTCCTCCTCTTTGTCTATGGTATTAATTTAAATAGTTATATATGAAAAAAATTAATTATTAATATTAATTATTATTATAAAATAATTGAAAAAAAATAATAAATATAATTATCATTGCATGGAGAGAAGTTAGATGCTTTTATTTAAAAATAAAATAAATTTATTTTATATTATACATATATATCAACTCTCAAAAATATGAAAAGAGATTAATATTTAAATATTAATTATAGAAAAGTATGATTCAACATGGGAGACTTAAATTTAATAATTTAAAAATGATTTGGTAGAAAATATTATAATAATACGAATTTTTTTTTGTTTTTGTTTTTATAAACATAAGAATCATAGTGGGACAATTTGTTCGTTATATTTTTATGAGCATCACACTATAGTATCATGCACATGCACCACGAAATGTTTGTCTAACTGCTCTTCTTTTCTTATAAATACAACATTTTTTCCATTATGGAGACTTAATATTCAAGACTTATTCGAAGGGAGAAAATGAAGCCTATGTCCCCTTCAATAGTCTTGTAGTCATCATTGGTTTGAATTGGAGTGTTATTGTGTTCATTGATAACACAAAGATATTGTAGATCTTGTTCATGAAATTGGAGTGCTTCTAACTATTGACATGAGGATGGTTTTAACTATTAACTATGGAACACTTTCCTAGTTTATAATATGTAAAATGACCTATTTTTTATTTGTGACTATGTTACACAATATAGGAGAAAGTGCACTTAGCATAACACTTTATGCCCTATTTCCAAGTAGGCTCTTCCCACAATCTTCTTGTTTCACGTCTCAACTTGTATGAGCTAGTTCTTAGTTGTGTCATCACTTTTTTTTTACACCTTGGAATTGTATGCTTGAAAACATTTTTCACTTTGATCTTGTTCTGCTTATTGATGTTTTCTAGGCACTAGTATCATTGTTTTCTTTTGTTGATTTTTCTCAATTTTCCCTTCTTGTATCATTTTTGCTCATGCGATTTTTCAATTTTTTTAATTTGTTGTGCACCTTTTTTCTTAATACAATGACTATGACCAACAAATCAATGTCACACAATAAAAAAAACCACAACATTGTAAATGCATTCATTTAAACATATATTACACACTGATATATAGCAAACTATCACAAAAAAAATGAAAAAAAAACATTAAAAAAATCTATATAGGCAATGACCAATGCCTTTCTACAAATGTTTTTGGGTCTCACAACAACACTCACTAGGTACACCCAACTAAAGGCCTCTATTTCCTTTATAACTTCATATTTTTATGTTTGTGCTCATTGACTTTTAGCCTTTCACTTATAGTAAGTGTTTAAATTCAAATACAACTCTTTATATTTCCAATGTTTTAAAAAAAATTCACAAGGAATTTGCATTAATTTTCTTAAAAAATAATTGAAGTATTTTATGTACAAATGCATTTTAGGAAATCTATGCTAAATTTTGCAATAGTTTCTTTTTCAAAATGCTAGATTTTGATATTTGTATTATTTTCACATTGTCCACAAAAACCATGTCTTATAATTTTAAAATTTTGTTTCTTTGCTCATATAGAATTTTCCAAGTCAACAACTGATGTGTTTTTAATTGAAATTGACCAAAATGGCCTTGCTCTAGCTTAAAAGTGCAACCAAACTTCATATTTTGGCCAATTTAAGTGACTCAATCATAAAGAATGTGTATTTATAAGTCCCTACTTTTCTATATTTTGAGATTTTCAATTTCAACCTTAAAATTGTTCCTATGAAAAAATGCCATGTTAAGCACAAAACCCATGTCTTAGATGTTCTTAATTCATCTCAAAATTGCCCTTTGGCATTGTTTTTAACATTTCCACAAAAATTGAGGCCAAGTCAAGGAACCAAACAGAATTCCAAAAATGATATGAGTTCTACATTGAATTATATAGAAGATAATTTTATGTTGTGCCAATGACTCTACTCTTACATTCTTTCGTGACCTCCCTAGCTGGGAGAACACACATCTTACCATTTGAGCTATCCCTTAAAGTTTTGCTCTACTCTTACATTCTTTAATGCTTAAAACAATTTTACCTTTTTTTTACAATTAAGAAATCTACACATCTAAAAGCTTTAAAAATACATATCTAAAACAAAATAGGCATATCTAAATCCTAAAATATAAACTCTAAATACCTTTATTTCTTTCACAACTAAATAAATACTTTTATGTCTTCAAAAACTATTAATTCATTCAAATGTATATAAACTATTATAAATGATTATCAAATTTAAAATATAATATAATGTTTTATAAAATTAAGATGTTTTTTTTATTGTTATTCCATCTTAACAAATTTTACCTATAAATTAAAATTGTCATTTTTCTCCAATAATGTTTTTCTGCTTTGGATCAATTTACCATTAAATATTTAATTGTCATTTTTCTCCAATAATGTTTTTTCTGCTTTGAAACAACTCATAATTAAATGTTTTTGGAATGATTCATTTAATTTCATATATTTATTGTATTGATTTTTAAAGTCAAATATGAGATATTTTGTAATCTTAAATCATGCTGAATCTGACCTAATTTCCAATTGCTATAATTCCAGAGAATCTCATCCCTTCGAACAAAAGTAGGTAGTATATTTTTAATTGGATGACGATTGGAGCGTGAGGACCACATCGTTCAATTGATTTTCATAGAAAGTAGACCTGCGTTGCCAATTATTAGCATGCTACATTACTCGGTAGCAGCATTTCACCAATGGTGGGATGACACCTCTATTAAAGAACAAATGCTATAAGACCAAATCTGAATTTCTTTCCTAAAATAACTAAATTAAATAAGTATAAATATAATGATTATTATTATTATTTTCAAATAAAAAAACTTAAAATTCCAAAAGTAAAATTACATGCATAACTCTTCAAAGCTCAAAGAAATATGCAAGTATCAAACTTAGTCAACAAAGCCCAATATTACCCAATAACAATAAACTAAAGTTGCTTTCTTGTAAAAACAACTTAAGTTCTAAAGCATTTACCTACTCATTCAGCAGATACCAAATCATTAAATAAAAAACCAAACCCAAAAAGACAACTCGCAACACTAATACACAATCATAATGCCCGAACTTTTTTTTTACCATAAAAAAAAGCAATATTATATATTAATATTAGAAAGTGAAATTCAAATTGTTAATTGAAGGTAAAATGCATTTAGACGAAGCACCATGCTAAGTTTCTTTTTCGAATTTTTAATATTTTCAAGATTAAGATGAGGACATTTTAATACTCTGTCATCGACAAGAAGAAGATGCGTGCACGGCGCGGCTCTTCTAGACACGTTGCTGCCATGCAAACCCTCACAATCAAACGATCAACACCCATCACCTATCACCTGTATATATACACAAGGCCCAATGGAGATCTAGCTCTATCACATATCTTCACTTTGCAACTGAAGACTGATAAACAATTGCTGTGAACAGTAGAACCATAAACTTTGGTATTAACAGAGAGCAAGCAAGAAGCAGAGCAGGAAAAATCATTAACAGAACAAGAAGATAATAAGTATGGCAAGCACATGTACACGCGGCCCAGAGTGTGGGTGCGGAGAAACTTGCGCTTGCGTCGACTGCAAGTATGTAATTCATTCTTTCACACATGTACAGGCGGCCCAGAGTGTGGGTGCGGACAAACTTGCGCTTGCGTCGACTGCAAGTATGTAATTCATTCTTTCACTCTCTTGTTTGTTTGTTTGCTTGTTTTGACAGTTCTTGTTCTTGAACTTGGAATGGACTTCATGGTTTTTGGGTTATTAATTTTTCATATATTGGTTTCTCTTTCAGCCTGTGCCAGTGATTTTATGGATCTTGTCATTGTTTCTGAATTTTTTTCTATTCATGCTTTAACTTCCAGCAGAAGTTCAGAGCTTTTCCAATGAATATGAATTGTAAATGCATATTATTTCCTCTGTCTTCAAAGTTATTTTTACTTGGTTTTTGTTTTGAAATGGGTGTAATACGAATTTTAATCTACTGCTTCAACTTCCAGCTGAAGTTCAGAACAGTATTGTAAATGCATGTTATTTTTATGCCCTGTAGGTTTGTATTGGTTCTTTTCTCTGCCATTATGTCACTCATATTTTCGAGTGACATGCAATTGAGGTCACCATTGCATTATTCCGACCATCAATTGCAACATATTATTTCTGAGTGAAAACTTTAAGCATTCCTTAATAATCATTAGCTTGGAAATATAGCAGAAAGATATCAATAAAGTGGGAAGATTTAAGTGCAAAGTGTGCATAACTACTTTATAGAAAAAATATCTTTTGCATAAACGGAAGGATTCACAAAAATGCAATATAACCTGAGAGCTCCTTCAAAGCATATATTAACTATTTTATTGAAAGTTATTTGTATAAAAGTATATAAAGAATTTAGTAAGTATTAGTGGTCATTTTAATTTGTTTTTGTTTGTTTGTTTGTAAGCAAGCATATACTGAACATATGACTTTTTCTAAAATGCTTTAACAATATACTCTACATACAGTGAGGGTTATTCTAAATTGTTAATAAAGCCCTTTGCTTTAAGTGCCTGCTGAGTGTATTAGTTGTTTGTAATGGTCAAGATATTTAATAAACTTCTTAGGATAGATGAGCATTTTAATTGTACCGTATTAACCTATTTGGATGCAAGATGGAGATTATTCAGAAAGAAAATAAATTGATAAAACGGATCCTTATCCTGCAAAGCATCTATGATGAAAAATGAGGCCAAAACACATGTAGGAAAGTTTGAAATGAAAAGCACCATGTTGTACACTATACAAGAGCTATTTACAGAAAAATGTACAGCCCAGCTTTCTGCACCTGTGAATGGCAGTAGAGGTTAGGCTCTTTTTTCTTATTTCGCCTCAAAATGCCGAATTCAAAGCATGGTGCCGGTGAAGCCAAGGCTAGAACAACTGCTGCAATCTGAGCTAAGCTGATCAATTAATTGATTTTCATGGCCGCAACCTCACCCATTCATAACGGCCTGGAAGTGGTAAGTCGTTGACAGGGTGATAATTATACCTGCCAAGAGTATATACAATTATTAAGGTGCGCCCACATTTGGAGTAAATGTATGGAAAAGCACTCAGAAACAATAACAATCAAGTTTTTCATATTATTTGCTCTAATTAGTAATTAGTATTACCTCTCCGTGAAACGCTTTTTCTCTCGCGCTTCTGCAGCAGCGAAAAAATCTTCCATTTCTTGTGAGGTAGGAGCATCAGGCAGCCTCATTGTCCTCGGGATCATGTCATTTTCTCCAGAATGCACAGGGCAGCTTGTT
>LPNX010333558.1:153540-252308 GCA_001517045.1 Pseudotsuga menziesii | reverse complement strand
GTTGAAAGCCTTCAACCAAGGGAGCAACATCATCTGTACAAACTTCTTCCTTGTCGATTTGAGGAGAGCTCCTGGAATTTATGCTACTCAGAGAAATATTTGCAGAATTCATTACCATGGACATTGCCTGCACTCTAATTGTCCTAGAACTAGTAGAAAATTCAGAGCAGTGTTGAGCAGGCATATCTTCTGTTTCACTAGAATTTTTATGGGATATTGGGTATCTATTCAATCTAGACTCTGCTGCTTTGGGGGGGCTTGACGTTATTACTTCTGGCAGGAGCTTTCTCAAGCGTTCTACTACATAGCTCTAAATATGATGTTTTGCAGCTGATGGTCATGATTTCTTCCAGTTCTGGAGTGGGTTTTGGCACTGTCTGCAATATTCCCAGGCCTTTGCAAGGTAGCAAGAGTTCGAGCCCTGGTTAAAAATTCGGCGTTAGAAAAGTCCATAACTGCATTAACCTTCCCCACTCCTTTACCCTTTTTCATGCCTTTCGCCATCTCAGAAGAGGACTTGATCACAGCGGTTGAAAAAATTCAGGATTCTGGCACCATGTTGATAATGCCAAGATTTCAAAGTGTTCTTACGCTGCAAATCTAAAACGTAATTTGGGCAGACAGATCCGGATAAAATGGCAGGCGGCGTTAACGGAATGCAGACAGATTGAGGGTGTTTAGCTCTGAAATAAGACTCGGATTCAAAGAGCACGGGCGTACTGACAATGCATTCGATTGGACCATCAAGAAACTCATCCGAAGCAGAGACAACCAAGACTTCAAGCTGCAAATTCTGCATGTACAAATCCCAGATGAACGCGTGGACCTTGAGAATGAGCGCGTGGCAATGGCGATGGGATATAAATATTATTTTTTTAAATTTATATTATGATGTCATCTTGCCACTTGTCGAGTGAAATCCAGATACCAAACCCCGATGTTGACATCATCGCCTCTCAACCAATCAGTTGTCTAGAAAATTAGATTTTAAAAAAAATTAAATAAAATATTTTGCAAACGCCAAAGTCATACTTAGGAAAACAGGTTTGATTTTTTAAAGCAGCGCCAAAAAACACCAGGTACTAGGCAAAGTCAACGGGGTTTGAAATCAAACGATTACAATATACCAGCCGGAGGCAGGTATAATAAGGGGGTTTTTTGTCCCATAAACAAGGAGTCTTTAGACACCAATTGGTGTCTAGCTTATCAGTGACCTTAAAAATATATTATTATTATTATTATAAACAAATACAAATTAGATAAATTGAAGATGTGTAAATGATCCCTTTTAATATGGATTTTATAATATTCAATTATATAAATAGAAAAATAAGCACATTATTATTAATTGTATAATTAATAATTTTAAAATTAGAATATTCTTTTATAATTTTATTTATTATTAAGTATTATTACAATTTTTTATTATGATTAAAATAGATTTATCTTAAATAAATACATCAAACAATTCAAAATATCTAATTTTGTTTTAGAAATCCAAGTTTAGAAATTCCAATCCTACAACAACAATAACCACAAACGTATTATAATTTAAAGAAGTATTAATTAAAGTTAACTAACACTTTCTAAGATGTATAAAGCTCGTTTTGATGTTGTCCCATCAAATGATAAAACCATGGGATTGTGAAGTAAATGTTGGAGAAGTTTAGAAGTTTAACTATTTAGACTAGATAATTTTTTTTGGGAATTAGGGCACCCAAAATTCTAGAACTTGAAAGTTGTAACCTGAATTTTTAAAATTTCCCACCAAATTGTTTTCAAAATCGTGCTAAAAAAATCTTTTTATTAAAACCCAAATCATATCATTTTTAAACTATGTAGTAGATATTAACCCTAAGTCTCACAAACGACTTAGATTCTAATCTAAGGATGAATCTCTTCATTTAAGACAGTTAAGATACAATATTAAAGATTTTAGGCCTTATACATTACATTTAGGCCTCATGGTGGTCCACGACCTTGACATAAAACCTCCATATGGAATCCACCTTATACATATATGATTTCATGTTTGGTGTACTATATTAGATGGGTCGGTCTTTTATCCTATAACATCAATTGAGACTAAAACGTAGGAGCTTAGGCCCTAATATTTTTTTTAAGGGCTCATGGGATGTGCATTAGGCCTAAAACCATGACTCAAGCCATTTAAAATGATTTTTTTTTGGTTCATTACTACACAAACGAGCATGTTTCTAACATTTGGCACATAAGAGATTAGTCTCATTTCCTAAGACATGGGTCCACATAAAAAAAAGGGACTTAGGCCTTGAACATGACCATATGGGTCATGAATGAGGACTTAAATGAGATATTTTTAAAGAATATGGGTCATGAACGAGGACTTAAAAGATGAGACTTTCTCTTAAGACCCATTGGACACCCATTGGACATAATCACCATAGGGTTAAGAAAACATTCAAGGTGAAATTTTGGAACCGTTTCAACTTCTCTTGTAACTGAACGTAACAGGCATAGACCCAAGCATTCTCAACACTCTATTTAAGTATGTACATTATTGTAATATACGACGAGAATAGAGAGTAATGAAGCAGTAATGAAGTAACGGAGATTAGTTCGAATTCTTGAATATTGTCTGTGTATGTGTTTATGCTTCTGTGTGTAGTGTATTTCTTGCTTTGCTTATTATTAATATGCTTCTACCATAACAATACTTGATTCATAAAATGAATCTGATGTCCCCGTCATGCACCTAGGAGACACAAATAATGGGTATCCAAGTTTGTTTATGCTTAAGTCATGTGTAGACACTTCTATCGAGGTTACCTAACTTATTCCTATTCAAACAAACTCACAAACTCAACAGTCCAAGATGGATAAAGATGGATAAAGACGGAGACCCCATAGAGACATGAGAGAAAATTTTCGAGTACATCGGGAAGGAGTTCTACCCACCCAAGTACATTGGACATCAGTATAAGAAGTGGCAATAGCTAAGGCAATGGAAAGACCAGTCAGTGCAGAGTTACACCAATGAGTGCTATCAACTAATGGATAGACTTGGTGTTCAAGAAGAAGAGAAATTTCTTGTTTTGAAGTACATGGGCGGATTTTCCCCATACATTTAGCAAGACATGGATTTTCTAACTATTAGTACATTTGTGGATTCATTCCACTATGCCAATAAGATTGAAGAAAAAAAATAGGAAAAGAATGCTTCGCGACAAGTCGACAGGACGAATATTCGACAAGAAGTCACCAGTCGACTCTGATAAGTCAAGACACACTTCACAACCGACTCCTCCAAAGAAAGACCATGGAAAAAAGAACTCTCAGAAATAAAAGACGGAACACAACAAACAACCCCTTGCTAGGAAACGGTGTGATTACCACAATTCATCATGGCATGATACGTCTAAATGCAAGGCTCAAAAGAAATTTTTGCAAAAATTTTCTACCTGTGACTTTTTCGACAAAACTCTGGTAGAATCTAACCTAGAAGCATTGACCCTTTTGACATCGACATCAAACACTCTAACAACCTCGACAACTCTCGACGAGGAGGAATGACAGTGCATGTTCCATACAAAGATATGGGTTTAAAACAATCCATTGCATCTGATTGTGGATAATGGTAGCTAGGAGAACTTTTTTTCTAAAGATCTTGTGAAGAAACTAGGTATTTTCACCCCTCCACATTCTCAGCCTTACAATATCAGTTGGATGAAGGATGGATAGGAACTAAGGATCACCCGACAATGCAAACTCACCTACTTCATTAAGCCTTTTGAAGATGAAGTACTTTTTGATGTGGCACCGCTTTCCATAGTCGACGCATTATTTTGGAAACCTTACTTATGGCATCGACATGGGAGTTATCAGTCACGACCTCAGAAGATGATTGTCAAAATACAGAACCAATGGTTTGGTATATCAGAGCGACAACCTACACTAGCTGTTGTGATGATATCTACTAAACAGACAAAGAATTTTATCAACCATGCTCAAAAATTTGCATTGATCATGATCAAGCCTCAACATTCGAGTAAGACTGCAGTAACTAGTCGACTCATCAACCCATATAGCTCCTGAAATCAACAACATATCGACAATATTCTTGATGAATTTAGGAATGTATTTCAAGAGCCAGATGGAGTACCTCTACATTGCCAAGTAAAACACTCAATTGAACTTGTTCCTGGTTCTTCATTACCTAATACATCTGTTTACAGAAGATCCATTATTGAGAATGAAGATATTCAGATTCAGATTCAATACTTGATCAACAAAGGTCACATCTGACCCAACTCCTCTCCTTGTGGAAGTCCAGTCGTCCTCGTTCCAAAGAAAGAAGGGACTTAGCGCATGTGCATCGATTATTGGGATCTCAACAAGAATAGCTACCCTCTGCCAAGGATAGATGAAATCATTGACTGTATGAAAGGTGTTAAATCATTTACCAAGATCGACCTCAAATCAGTATATCATCAAATTCTGATTGAGCCCATCGATGTATGCAAAACTTCTTTCAAAACCAAGGAAGCACTGTTTGAATTTTTAGTCATGCCTTTTGGGTTAACCAATGCACCCACAAACTTCATGCGATATATGGATGACATTCTTCAACCTTTCATCTACAAGTGTGTCATTGTCTACCTACATGATACATTGAGTTTTAGTGGACCATGGGAATATATTTCTATGGACTACTTTACAGGATATCCTAGTACCAAACATCAGCATGACGCAATCTTAGTAGTAGTCGACAGATTTTCCATGATGGAAATTCTCATTCCATGTAAAAATACTATGACATTGCATCAGACTCCTCATCTCTTCTTCGAACATGTCTGGAACATTATGGCTTACCAATGACCATCATTTTCGACATAGATGCCATATTTGTCAGCATGTTTTGGAAGACTCTTTGGAAATAGCTCGATACAATACTCCCTTTATCAATAGCTTTCCATCCTTAGATAAACGGACAAACAAAAGTTGTGAATTACTTGGTAGTACAACTACTCTGCATCTACAACCACAAGTATCGTCAAACATGGGATGAAAGTATCCCATATATATAACATGGTTACAATCATGCTCAACAAAACTCTAGGGGAAAGATTCAATTTGAGATTTGTTATGGATTTCAACCCTTAGCACCCATTGACTTTATTATCTCATCAACATAGTCGAACGACACCGACTCTGACCAAAAAGAAATTGAAAAAGCATTGCAGTTTCAAGATCAAATCTGCAACATCTAGAAACAAGCATGGGAAATGTTGCAACGAGCTAATGTTAAAACTAAGGCCCAACACGATAAGCATCATATCCCTCATTAATTTCAAATTGGGGATCAGGTCTGGTTTCATCTCAAGAAGGAACCCTTCACTGGTCCATATAGGAAACTGAAGCCCTTTCTATATGGTATGTACGTTATTCTTAAAAATTCTGATTGAAGAAAACCCTTTCTAGCTCGACATTCCTTCGTACTTAGGTCTTCGTTCAGTATTTAATATGGATCTATTTCGACCATACCATGCACCATTGTTGGAACAGAACAAATTGAAGACAATAGAACTCAAAGACATCCATCCAAATGTTAAGGAACCTCTTCCTTGAGACACCATTGGGGGGACGAAGAATACACCATACAAGGATGAACTCAAAACCCTTGTTTTAGGTGGCTAAATCTAGACAACTCCTAGCATAAGGAAAATTGTACTCTGCTACTGAACTAACCAACAAGTTTCCTGATCTGTACGAGCAAACAATGGGGACCAGCTTTTCTTAAGGAAGGAAGTATGTCCACCCAGTAGTTGGCATTGTTTGTTGGAGATGACGGATTCCAACCATGGCTTCAACACGACTTCAACAAGTTCTGCACCTTGAAATGACTTCAACATGTTCAACATTGAGTTCGAAAAGTTCCACACCTCGACAGGTTCAATATCGACTTCGACAAATCAGCACCTCGACAGTTTCAATACCAACTTCAACATATTGTGTTTTTGTCTTACAGTCATTTGTAACGGTTGAACTTATGGAACCATTCCAACTTCTCTTGTAACTGAACATAATGTGAAGACACCCAAGTGTTCTCAGCACTCTATTTAAGAATGTACATTATTGTAATATATGATGTGAATAGAGAGTTATGAAGCAGTAATGAAGTAACAAAGATTGGTTCGTATTCTTGCATATTGTTTGTGTATGTGTGTATGATTATGTGTGTAGTGTATTTCCTACTTTGCTTATTATTAACACCCTTCTTCCATAACAGTACTCGATTCATACAATCAAATTGTGGTCCCCATCATTAACCCGGGAAACACAGATCACAAAACTTATGGCTTAGGCTTAAAATTAATCATTTATGGCTCATGCGCCATCTATCTTCCCCAAACTAAAACACATCCCCTCCATAACTTATCTTTTTCCTAAGAGGTTATACATGTTTGATTATACGGTTTTTCATACCATAGAGAAGTTTGCTATCTGCAGATGAGGTTCAAGGAAAAAAAGAGGGCCTCATAACTAATATAGAAATTACAAGACTAATGGATTATTTTCAAGTTGCTATACCATGACATAGTTTGTCTAAAATTAATATTTTTCCAAAGTAAGGATAAATGCTCAATTTTAAAATTTGGCACATGACGAATGGGTCCCATATCCCAAGAAGTTATTTTGTTCTAAAACATAGGAGACAACATATGAGATTTGCACTTGTGTACTTAGATTCACCTACCCATTAAAATGTGGATTGTGTGGTTCAAGAAAACAATTATGGGCTAAATTTCACCCATGGGCTATTTTTCCATGTTTAAAAAAAAAAAAAAATTGGCAATTTCCATTTTTTCTAAAATGATTCGCCTAAATTCTATAGGCTAAAATTATTTTTCTATTAAAATTACCTATATTTTCCATAAACTATTTAAAAACCTTAGAAATTTGAATACCTATACAAAAATATCACCAAACATTTTATGGTTTCCATTTTAAGAACTAGTAAGATTCACCAATGTTTATACACTTTAAGATAAGTATGGATCCTTAGAAATACCCTTGGTGTAGTTCACTCTTATGCTTCATTCGTATATAGTTCACTTGATGGTTATGAAACACCTCCCAATATCCACTCTAATGTTATGGATCACATTCTTAGAGTCCCTCTTGACATAGCCTAGATATGTGAGTTTTATGGGTTGTAGTGTACTTAATCAACATAAACAATAAAATATGAGCAATATTCAAAGAAAGATAAACTACAAAAAAATAATTAGGAAGACAATAATATTAAACTTACAGACTATAGCCCCTCTATTGATAATTCCATAAATACAAAGCAATGTTCACAATCCTCTTAGAGGGAGCATACTCTAATTGAGAAGAGTTTCATTACAATAAAAAGACTTGAAAAAATATTACATACCCAACTTATAGCTCTATATATAATTTCTCACTAGAAAAATACGAACTATTTGTGGTCCCACCATTAATGAGTATGAACCACCTACTATAGGCCTTATTTAATAAAGAAAAACCTTTTACATTTATTAACTACCCATCAACTACTTAATGGCCCTTATTCAAAGGAGATGGCATGATCATACATTAATTGACTAACTCCTAACTACTTCAAAGTAGGGAGGTTGAGGTAGGGCCCTAACATGCACTCCCCCTTAAAAAATATTCTTGTCTTCAAGGTTGGAGGTTTGGAAAATACTATAGAGACATTGTTGGTTTCAAAGTGGAACCATTATGATACATTTTTTTTCACTATATCAAGGATTCTTGAATAATGGACTAGCATAATCAATACACTATAGTGATAGTAATTCCTATGGTTATAACCAATAGGAACGTTCTTTATCTAGTTCATGAAAGATAATATAAAATTAACAATTTGGTCCCATGACCTTCAAATAAGACACTTTAAAGAGTGGGTGGATATTGGAGTTGGTAATAAGAGTGAATTTGAAGACAACTTGTCCATTGTGCTAGAGGATCTAATAGGGTCCATAGAACTTTGTACCTAGCTTCTGGTTGCCTTGTATTTGAGAGAGGTCTAATTTTAATGAATCAACACCGAATTCCCTCCTTCAAAATAAATCTCAGAGCAATGTTAATATGCCTATTGTTTCATTTTATTTTGATATAGAACTAGATTTCCCTTAAGTGTGCAAATAATGGTTTCTCTAGTGTTAAGTGTGAGATCCACTTCTTAAACCTTAGATGCATTGAGTAAATAAAAAGCCACAAAGGAATGTTTTTGACCTTACACAACTTCATATCAAATCAAGGGGTAGCAACTGAACCCATCAATGTTTCTAATCCACTCTAAAACATTGCAAATAAGTCTCTAGGCATGTGTTTACCAACTCTATTTGACCATACATTTGAGGATGACAAGCTATGTTCATTTCCAAGTGTGTGCCTTGTAGTTTAACCAAGTACTACCTAAATTTCTTCGTGAAGGTTGGATCACGATATGACATAATGGAAGTAGATTTTCCATGTAATTTAATATTTTGTCTATGAGGATTTGCACAAATATGGATGGAATATATGGGTGTGAAAGACATAGAATCATGGCATATTTTGAAAGGTGGCCAACAATCACCATGATGAGATATATATTGTTGACTTTAGGGAGACCCATTATAAAATCAATAGAAAGGCTAGTCAAAATAGTGGTAGGGATTACCAATGGCTACAATTACATAGGTTTTGTCACTCTTTCATCCTTGTTTCTTTGATAGGATTCACAATCAACAAAAGAAATATGGATGTCCCTTTTCATTCCCTCCCAAAAGAAAGAGTGCTTAACTTGTTTGTATTTTTTCTTAAAGAAAGAGTGACTCACCCTAGGAGATGAGTGGAACTTTGTTAACACCCTTTCTCCTAAAGAAGAATTATATACCAAAAATAATATGACCTTTTTATTGAAGGTTTCATACTACCAAGTGTTATATTTTTAACATTTAAGCTATATGATCTTAGGATCTTATTTGAGAGAATAACAAGCACAACAATCAATCACAAGAGACAATGAACACAAATATTTTCCATGGGGAAACCATAAAGGAGAAAACCCTGCAACTTCCTCAGAGATAGAATCAGCACCAAAAATAAAACCCAAAGGTATAAAGATGATCTCCCGATAGCAGTAGTCTCTATCTCTCTTGTCCCAGCTTCTTCTTTCTCTCTCATTTATGTGCTACAACTGGGTGTGAGTGAATGTGTGTTAAATAGAGAGGCTCCCTCTCTATTTACACTAATTCCTGACTTGACAATAACTCACTAGGGATGACTTCTCTAGGAGAGTCTAATAACCCTAGGGTCCCACAACTACGAGGACTTTAACCCTTGATCAATAATGAGGGTTACACTCTATGAATTTACATGACTTGTTTACATTATTGAATCTCCCGATAGGAACATTGGGGCATGACATCACTCAATTACATTATAGATACTTCCCGATAGAAACATCAGGGTACAATACATAAGATATACAAGTGAATACATTCCGAAGTTACAAATATATCAACACTCTCTCTTAACTAGGAAGGTATTCTCTCGACACAATTTATCAACACAAGTCTTCTTCACTGGATCAAGTCTGGATCATCATCAAGTTTGGATCTAGATCATCATCAAGTCACCTACATCTTCAAGTCATGTTCTTCTTCAAGTCATCTTTCATCTTCAAGTCATCTTCATCTTCAAGTCATATTTCATCTTCAAGTCATCCTCATCTTCAAGTCATATTCATCAAGTCTAGATCATCACTGGATATGGATCATCACTAGATCATCACTTGATATGGATCATCACTAGATCATCATCAAGTCTAGATCATCACTAGATTATCATCGAGTCTAGATCATTACTTGATCTGGATCATCACTGCTAGATCATCACTGGTGCTATATCTCAATTCTACTCATCACAGTAAGTTATACAGAGCCATCCCTTTTTCATGCTTGTTGTAGGCCTAGCATCCATGTAGGTCTTCATCGTCTTCGGCACTTATATCTAACCATGGAATGAACCATGTCAAAAAGGCCCACCCAACATTTACATATGACCATGGGAGGAACACATCCATATCCATGTCACAAAGGCATGCCCAACACTCACATATGACCATGGGAGGAACACATCCAAAACCCATGTCAGAAAGGCCCAACACTCACATTCGACCTCATCTTGCCAGAAAGGCTCTTCACTTACATTCGACCTCATCTTGTCAAAAAGGATCTACATTTACATCCGGCCTCATCTTGTTAGAAATGCTCTACACTTACATATGATCATGTGGAAACACATCCCATAATCACATCAGAATGGCTCTACACTTATATCTGATCATGTGGGAACACATCCTACAATCAAATCAGAATGGCTCCGCACTTATATCTGATCATGTGGGAACACATCCCGCAATCACATCAGAATGGATCTCCATTGATCATGTGGGAACACATCCCACAATCACATCAGAATGTCTCTACACTAATCATGTGGGAACAAATCCCACAATCACATCAGAATGTCTCTGCACTGATAATTGGGGAGCACATACCACTATCACATTAGAATGTCTCTACACTGATCATGTGAAGCTCAGCCTTCCACCATGTCAGAAAGGATGACGAACTCATCAATTCCCTTTGGAAAGAACCTTGATCTAAAGAACACCAAGATTCTCCCTGAAGTACTCAAACTTCACTGTAGCTAATGGTTTGGTCAACACATCAACTATTTGCTTGTCTGTCGCAACATATTGGAGCTTAACTTCTCCTCTCTGCACCATAACCCTGATATAGTGATATTTGATCTCAATATGCTTCAACTTGTCATGGAACACTGGGTTCTCCGACAGATTCACACAACTCTAGTTGTTGCAATATATACAAGTAGCATCCAATTGGAGATCAAATAAGCCAGAGAGTAGCTTTCTCAGCCACACTACCTCACAACTAGCCAAACAAGCTACAACATACCCTACTTCGGCTGTACTTAGTACCACATAGGATTTCTTCCTACTAAAGCAGGATATCACACCTGATCCCATACTGAAGCAACACTATGGATTGCTCTTTCTATCAATGGAACTTCCTTCTCAATCAGAATCCACATAACCTTCCAGGTTAATCTTCTGATTCGCCTCATACTTGAGCCCATAATCAACTGTACCATTCGGGTAGCTTAGAATATTTTTTGCAACAATCAAGTGAACATGCCTCGGATTTGTCAGGAACTGGCTCAATGTGTTCACAACAAAGCAAATATCTGGTCTCGCATTCGTTAGGTACATCAAGGACCCAATCATCTGACGATACATCATAGCATCAACTAATTCTAATGAAGCATCACTCAATAGATTTAGATTCGATGCCATAGGTGTGGTCATGGCCTTGCAGACCATCATCCCGAACCTCTTCAGGATCTCTACTGCATACTTCCCTTGTCCTAGGGAGATTCCATCTGCATTCTACCTCACCTCCATGCCTAGAAAGTAATGCATAATACCCAAGTCCTTCATTTCAAACTCGACAACAATCTTCCTCTTCGTATCAGCAATCAACCCATCCTCACCTGTTACAAACAGATCATCTACATATAGTAGTAGTATCACTGGGTTCCCTTCTTCAATGTTGTAGTAAAGGTTGGAATCCGCTTTACTCTTGGCAAATCCCAAACTGGATAGGAAGCTGTCAATTCTGTCGTACCATGACCTGGGTGCCTGTTTCAAATTGTACAGGGATTTCTTTGACTTACACATGATTCTCCCTGTCATGTGTCTCAAAACTGAGTGGTTTCTCCACATATACTTCCTCTTCTACTACACCATTCAATAAAGTTGTCTTGACATCCATCTGGAGTACTTTCCATTTCATTACTGCAGCTAAATAAAGTACTAATCTAATGGAAGTATATCTAGCTATAGGTGCAAAAGTTTCTTCATAATCTATTCCTTCTTTATGGGAGAAGCCACGAACCACAAATCTTGCTTTATATTTCTCTATGCTACCATCTCCAGCATGCTCGATCTTATAGATCCATTTGGAAGTTACAACAGAATTCCGCTCCGGTCTTGGGACAACATCCCAAACATCATTCTTCATGATCGACTGATACTCCTCAATCATAGCATCCTTTCGTTCTTTCTTTTCTGCCACTTCTTCATAGTTGGAAAGTTCTTTATCAATTATGTCACATAATAGGGCTACATAACCAGAGTAGGACCTGGTTCTTTTCCACTCTTTGTGTATCTCTTCTGGAGCCCCATATCTTTCTGCACCTTGGATAGCTTCTTGTATCCATGCAGGTTTCCTCTTGTGAGGATTCTTCTCTTGAGGTGGATCTATAGGTTCTTGAGGTTCTTCTATTTCTATATCTTCTTCTTGAGTTGCATCGTTCATGGTTGTGTCTTGAATTTTGGGTACTTCTGTTTCTTCATGTTCTTCAGCAGGTCTCTTTCTAGATTTTTTGTAGGCTGAGTCTTCGTCAAATGTTATGTCCCTGCTGATGTCGATCTTCTTGAATCCTGGGAAGTATATTCTGTGATCCTTCGATCTTTCACTATATCCCACAAATATACCCTTCTTCCCCAAAGGATCTAACTTTGT
The DNA here is from genome assembly GCA_001517045.1 of Pseudotsuga menziesii. Classification (NCBI taxonomy): domain Eukaryota; kingdom Viridiplantae; phylum Streptophyta; class Pinopsida; order Pinales; family Pinaceae; genus Pseudotsuga; species Pseudotsuga menziesii. The sequence continues at coordinate 239,679 of LPNX010333558.1, read as the reverse complement.
CCTCTTTTCTTTCGGAATGTGTATGTACACTAGAAAACCAAATATTTTGAGATGACTGAATTCTAGTTTCTTGCTGAAAAACACTTCTTCAGGTGTTTTGTTCTCGAGTACTCTATGTGGAGTACGGTTTTGTACTTACACAGTTGTTCTAGCAGCTTCTGCCCACATATGCATGGGAAGATTTTGATCATGAATCATTGCCCTTGCAGCTTCCATGATCGTTCTATTCTTTCTTTCTGCAACCCCATTCTGTTGTGGATTATACAGAGTGGTCAACTCCCTCTTAATCCCTGAATCTTTGCATAATTCCTTGAATTCATTTGATGCGAATTATTTGCCATTATCTGATCAGAAAATCTTGATCTTCTTCTCTGTGTAGTTTTCGATCAAGGATTTGAATTCCTTTAACTTGAATGCTTCATCTTTGTTCTTCATGAAGTATATCCATGTCTTCCTAGAAAACTCATCAATTAAAGAAACATAGTATACATACCCGCTTAATGAAATGGATGGAATCAAACCGCATACATCGAAGTGAATGATTTCCAAGATTACTTTATCTTTGCTTTCACTACTTGGAAATGTCTTCTTTGTGTTATTTCCTTTTGCACATCCCTTGCATAGTCCTTAATGTTTTTCCAGCATTTTTGGACGACCTTCAAAATATTTGCTTGCAAGTGGTAGTGCCCTATAGTGCACATGTGCAATCCTTCTATGCCAAAGTTCATCTGGTTCTATTGAGTCATGAACCAAATCTTGTTCTGTTTGGCCCTTTAATCTGTATAGTCCTCCCTCTTGTTCTCCAATTATTACTGCATTGTCAATAGTCTTTCCTTTTGGCCACATGAGGACTTGTCCATATATAAATTAAACTCTCATTACTTTTGCATCTAATTCAGAGATGGAGAGAAGGTTCTTCTTTAGTCCTGGTACAAATAAGACATCCTTTATTTTCATAGACTTTCCAAAGTCTAACTTGTAGGAGGATTCTCCACTACCTTTTATTGGATACTGGTAGTCATCCCCAAGTTTCACCTTGTGGGGTGATTCATGTTTTGATAGTTTCACAAATGATTCTTTGAATCTCGTCATATGTTTGGAAGCCCCACTATCTATAAGCCAATCATTGCTTCCATGTGTGATGGTTCCCATGAGAGCAGAAATCAAAACATATTCTTCATCACTTTCTTGTTTGATTCTCTTCTTGGAAGGCTCATTATCTTCTCCAACATGCATGATGTCTTTTCTTGTTTCCCTTCCTTTTACAAGATCTATCTTTGTTTCTAGGACAATCTGTTGCAAGGTGTCCTCTTTCATCACATGTATAGCAAATGAACTTAGACAAATCTTTGTTATATTTTCTAGTGTTTTTCTTCTGGCGAGAGTGCTTACCTCTATGATGGTTTGTTTTTCTTTTCTTGGATTGTACTATGAGATCTTGATCTTAACTTCCCATCTTTTCTTCTCGAGCTAATATTCAAGCTTCTTCTTGTGAGAATTCCTCCCACAGTCTACTAAACTTGACTAGCTTCTTTTTGGCACAGATCCCTTGAATGAAAGAGTCCCATGCCCTAGGGAGACCATTCAAGGTGTTCATCACAATTTATGCATTATCTACTTCTTCATCTACAGCTTCAAGTTGTTCCTTGATCTGAGATACCCTTGTAAAGTAAGACTGGATGGTCTCCGCATTCTGTATCTTTACATTCTTCAATTGGTTTCTCATAGTCATATTCTGGTTTATGTTCTTCCCTTCAAATAACTTGGTCAGGGCATGAAACATCTCTTTAGTTTTATTTAGAGAGGACACATGAGGTATGAGATGATCCTTGATTTAATAAAAAATAATCCTCTTATCCATGACCAATTTCGTTTTGTGTAAGGCCTTAGTCTCATCTCCCTCTAGAACTAGAACCTCTTCATCGATGTAAGAGTCCAACTCATTTTCTTCCAGGACCGAGGAAATCCTATACTTCCAAGCTCAGAAGTTATCAACTCCCTCAATATTTTCATCAAGATTGGTATGATGAGACATCTTAATAGAGAACCTCAAATGGAAATGTAAAATATTTAGATCTTACCAGGTTAAGATGTCGGAACTAGATTTGGAGCTGGATTTCTGCAGAGTTGGTTTTTTGGTTCAAGAGCAGAATAGGGTTTGACTTTCTTGGATTTATACCCAACCAAAAACTTTGATATTGATCTCTAAAATTCTATTTTTTGGCGGAGATCAATCCAATACTGGGTTCACTAAAAAATTCCACTTTTGTGGAAAGTCGTAATTTCCCGCAGCAGTGTCAGGTCAAAAACTGAAAAATGCTCAGAATCAGATTCTGCTTCGACTGAAAGATGCGCCCTAGAGAGGAGAGTCATCCTAGCCTTATTTTGCTGAAAATATGTGGAGAGATATCCAAAAAGTAGGAATCCCTAGCTTCAGCAACTGCACAGTGTCTTCTTCTCAGGTTAACTCTGATACCATGTTAGATTTTTAACATTTAATCTATATGATCTTAGGATATTATATGAGATAATAACAAGAAAAATAATCAACCACAAGAGACAATGAACAAAAATATTTTCCTTAGGGAAACCATAAAGGAGAAAACCCCACAACTTCCTCAGAGATATAATCAACACCAAAAGTAAAACCCAAAGATATAAAGATGATCTCTAGACAACAGTAGTCTCTCTCTCTCTTGTCCGAGCTTCTTCTTTCTCTCTTAGTTATGTGCTACAACTGAGTGTGAGTGAATTTGTGTTAAATAGAGAGGCTCCCTCTCTATTTATACTAATCCCCGACTTGAAAATAACTCACTAGGGTTGACTTTTTTAGGAGAGTCTAATAGCCCTAGGACCCCACAACTACAGGGACTTTAACCCTTGATCAATAAGGAGGGTTACACTCTATCACTTTACATGACTTGTTTACATTATTGAATCTCTCGATAGGAACATCAAGGCATGACATGACTCAATTACATGACAGATACTTCCCGATAGAAACATCAGGGTACAATACATAAGATATACAAATGAATACATTCCGAAGTTACAAATACATCAACACCAAGTATAGCTTATAAGTGATATGTAAATGGTAGGCCTATGTGATGCTCATCTCATCAACATGGATGAGCAAATTCAATATTTTTAAAAGTATCTGCAATCATAATCAACTACCAATGCTAAAATCAAACATATTTGGTTGTTATTCAAGTTAGCATGATTAATTGGGATTTGTTTCCATATTTGGTCACTACTTGGATTACTTGTTTTTAATGTTAATTGAAAGAAGTTATGTTTATGCAAATTCCTTCTATTGCTTCATGAACCTAATATAAATATGTTCATTTGAATGAGGCTAATGCACTTGTCTCTTAATACACATTCAAGATACAATATATATTATAATATGAGTATATGGATTGTTTTAGGTACTAGATCCAATTCCCAACTTATAGAACTCCTTGTGTGAGGGTGTTGTTGTGCAATTATCTTGGGCCAATCAAATAATTATTGTTGGTCCCCATTTTTTCACTATTTTTGGGTTCAATACTTCGCATATTAACACACGTTTTGCCAGTTTTTAGTGTCTTTTGCACCGTGCAACTCCCTTTACAAGCCTCAGGTATGACTAAAATAGGATTTATGTCAATTCTATTTATTATCATCATTTTATGGTTTCAATGGTTAAAATTAGCATAATAAAGAATGCATTTGTTATATTAATTCATGTGTCTTATTCGCTACAGGTTATATGGTCTTTTTGATGGCCTAACGAATAGACACACGTTCAACTGAACATATGGAACGTGTGCCCAGCTTGCTATCCAAATCGTCAAATAGACTGCGTGTTTTTGGTAGCATGTTTCTGTGTGTTAAAAACACGAAAATGGCCAAAACTGACATCACCACATGTTGGAATCTCAGCGTTTGTCTTCTTCTCGAAGAAGTGTTCATGGCATGACACCTCGACAAAGGATTTGATTCGGACTCAAGTATGAACCACATTGCGAACTTGAAGGAACCTGATTAGTGAAAGAAGAGGAACAATCATCTGTTAAACTGTTAATGTACTTATTTGCCATTATGAGTGATTTATATTGAAGAGCAATCGACCACTAAAGGGTCGAATTGCTCGCCTTCATTGAATGATATATATATATATATATAGACGTTGTATGCAATTTAGAGGAGATCTTAGTCTGAGCCTCTATCTGTTATTTGATTAGTTCCACTTGAAAAACTTTGTAACACTACATATTGTTTTAATGAAAGTATTCTTGTGATGTATATGATTATGTTCGACTAGAAGAAGCTCAACTCTATTCTCTAGGAGCCCCCCCCCCGAGAAATAGAGTCTTGATACCCTTATGTAGGTTTTGTTATTTTTCCTTGCAATTAGTATAAATTATGTGTATGAGTTGTTTAGCTTTGTTTCTATAATCGTTCATGTTTCATAGAGTATATATTTCAATTTGAAATTATGTTGAGCATGTAGGTTCTTTTTATTAAATAGTAATTGGTTGCGTTTAAAATAGCTTTCAAGTTTTCTCCACAGTCTTTCGATTTCTAGATTAAATTTCTTTGATTAGTTATAGTCTAGTTTTGCTTATTCTAGTTTTTATCATTAACTTTCTTAAGAATATGTTAGTTTGTTTCAAACTATGAAATTAGTCTAGGTTGTGGAATCTAATCATTAAAATAGGTTTACTTCATGTTTTACATTACAGTAACACATGCATGGAGTAGTTGCTCTTCAATAAAACATTTTTTTTACTGTTTCCTTAAAGTTTTAACATTTCCTTTAAACAGATTGCCATACAGACGTTCTGTCCCACCTTTTATACAAACCTTCATTTCCACTTGTTATACAATCGTTTATTCAGTCCTGCATGTTTTTAATTCATTTCAAAGTTTATCTTCCTAGTTTTCTGATTCTATCTAAGTAGTAATGGCTAGATAATGTTTATATTTTGTTTTAAAGACCTTTATATAATATTGTTGGATACTTCTTGTTAAAACTCATTTCTCCTTCCTCTTTCTTTTATCTTATGCATAGGAATGATATTATGTAAATTAACTCATTTCATTAATCTGTAATTGAGCCTTTAATTCAAGATTTTTCCTTTAGTTTAAATTACATGCATTAATAGATTAGGTATTTATTATAGAAATCAAATCATCGTGTGAGTTTTATGTTTGTCCATAAACTATGTTTGTCTTTATATAGTACTTTGTAAATAGGAGTCACTTGTATATAAACAAATGTTTACTATTTCCTGTAACTGGACATTTCTTAGTTTGCGCATTTTTGTAGAGATAAAACTAGACTTAATTCCCTTTAGCTTTTATACTTCTTTTGAGAGCCATTTTGATACCCCTCCTGCCCCAGTTCCTATTACAGTAAATGCCTACCCTTAGAATAATCAAGGAGAGTGAAATTAAGATAATTTAGTTAGTGTATGTATCGTTTCTATTTGGTCATTGTAAATCCTTTTTAATATAGCCATTTTCTCAAGTAAAAACCAATCTCTCTATGTAGGATAGTTTATTGTCATAAGCACTGTTTATATCGGAACCTTTATAAATAGTTTGATGTCACTTTTGTGTTCATTAACTTAATTAGGTCCTTAGAAGTTAAACTTCAGATCTTTAGCTTATTACCACGACACTCGCTACCTTCACATATTTTGTAGCAACTCTAAGCCTACTAACCCTGGTTGATAATTAAATATTAGGTAGATTATTCAAGACAATATTTTTGCCAACATTTTGGCGCTGTTTCCAGGGAGTTGTTTCATAAGGTAGAATAGGCTGGTAACAGGGGAGCGGTAAGACGAGAGGTAAGAACCTGCACATCTGTTATAACAGGCGCCCCCAAAACCAATAATAATAGTAGCATGGGATAGTAACATTTTGTCAATCTTTTATAAAAAAAATTATAGGAAACATAAAGCTCCAACTCACTGAATAGGAATTGAAAAAAAACACACTTATATGAAGTAGTTTTGCTAAGACCCATAAAGAGATTCTTACAAGGGGGAAAAATTATAGAAAAGAAATCCCGGCAAAAGAACCTAAGGGCCCTATTTTTTATCAATTTTAAAAAGAAGTAACTAGGGAACCTCTTAACCTTCCACTAAGTAACAAAGCCCGATAATATAACTTTTGAAGTAAGGAAGCTGAACTTACCTAGGTGGGAGTTTTATTTGGTAATAGTAACCCCTCAAATTGACATATCCATAGTAGCATTCCCTACTCCTATAAGAACCAATAAAAGAATGAGTGATCAGAGGAATTTCTCTTCTAAAAAAGAATGATGGGATGCTCCATTTTCACCTTGAAAGAAGCCTTCTAGGTACACTCACTCTAGAAATCAAACCTACATAAAAAACTAGGAAGAAGAACGAGCAACAAGAAGCAATGTCTAGCCAAAATGTAAAACTAAACAGGAATGTCCATTAATTCCTCCATGCTATATTTGCATGGGGCATCATGTTTTGACCCAGAGGATCAAGAAGGATCCTATCAAGATAGAGGTCATTATTGGACTGCTCCCTCTAGAAATCTCTTCCTCCTAATATTAAAAAATATTGTGGGTTATCATTATTTGTATATATGTAAATATGTGTATATCTCTTTGAATAAATAAAGAGTCATTTCTAATCACTTCTTTCGAGAGGACTATTTTCTATATTTTCAAGAAAAAAATGAATCATATAATACATGGCTTTGAAGAAGCATCTATTTCTTTGAACAACTTATGAGGTAAAGAGCTCTAATAAGGCCTTACAACTTTTCTTGTATATCACTTTCAAACCAATTATTTTATGATTTTGCTATGCTAAGTGTTTTGATTCAAATTCTAATTATTTGAACAGTCTCCCAAAGGATTTATTTTAAACATCATGATCTTTAACATTTTCATACCTAGAGACTACTAGCTCATCTACACTTGTTATCAAAACTTGACTCTTAACTATCTTTGAGGGCACTAGAGGGTAAATGGAATTATTGCTTGTGGGGAGCATTACCTTTTATAAAATAGACTGAAAGGCCCAAGGACACCTTTAAGTTATTCTCTTTTGACACGATATATAGTTAAGGCCATTTTGTGAAAAAAATTTAACTCATGTGTTTAGCAGGGCTTAGCACACTCTAGTACCAATCAACTTCCTATATTCAAAATATTTATACAAGGCAAACTCGTTGGGGTACTGAACAGGCCTGCTGGTAGCGGGGCAATGCTAAGTAATAACTTACAAGGATGTTTCATAAATGCAAGTAAACCCGTCAAGGTATTGAATAGGCTCGCTGGAAGCGGGGCTATGCTTGCATGGTACCAAGATAAACCCACCGAGGTACTAAACAGGCCTGCTAGCAGCAGAGCAATATCAAGTAAAGAGATCTGTTTAATGCACCACTAGGCACATGATTTGAAAGAATAATAATAGATATCGAAACACATCTACATAGGCCTATTGTTTTTGATGTCATTATAGAATAACCGTAAGCTGAACTTGGATCCAACAGTCTTATTTCCATCAATATCTAGGATATGATTATCCTAGAAGTGGCACCCATAGCTGAAAATTTCCACAAATTCGGAGGTGAGTTCAAAGAATTTTTGAGATGACAAGATATCTTTACAACAAGGCAAGGGTGACTAGTTTTCCCTATGGTACTATTCATCACATCATCAATGATCCATTTATATCTCTATACATTTGAGCACTATTTTTTTAATATATCTATATGAATCCTTTCCCTCTATTAGTTAGTCTTTTTCTCTTTTACAAACTTACAACAACATGACTGAACTTTCTTAATTCTTTTGCAAATTACATAGTTTTTTGTATGGCTTGAGGACATGCCATATCTTTGGTTTGGGGGAGGATTAGTTGATTTTCTGTCTTCATTCCTTTTTACTTATAAAATACTCATTGCCAAATGATAAAGTGTTTGCAGGATAATGCAGATAGCGAAGTTGGCCTTGAAGTTGTGGATGAATAAGCAAGGACGCTAAAAGAATTATTTCATATGAAAGGCTGTATGAAGGGTCAAATGTCGATGTGAATGAAAGCTCGAATGATGAGCTGGATAAAAAAATTTATGATATTTTTGTACCTTTGATTAAGTATTGGCTTATTTTCATTGGGTAAAAAGCCTAGTCATGCCGTTTGGGTCACATCTATATGATATTATGACTAATTCTGATTAATGATTGTATGAATTAAATCTAATATGATATTATTTCATTCCTATATGGATATGATACTAGATTTGAATAACCGTTGAGTACCTTTTAGTTATAATGATCCTTCCATCTTCATCACTCTCCTTTTATGTTCGCATGCATAATCTATTAGATAAGCCGCCCTCCTTGTTGAACTAAGGTTATGGTTATAAGTTGGTTATACACTTGCATTAGGCTACATGTTCAACCTATCCAAAGACAACACCTGGACATGGTTGAACCAACTAAAAATTAGAAACTCGTTCAATCACGTGCTTTAGACGGAACACGCTCTGAAAATTCACCATAATGGCACGATCATTTAGGCATGCCGAGATGGTTGCGTGATCGTTTGGCAGGTTGAATGTGGCATGCTTTAAAACTAGCACTATGCGAATCTTTCTCAATTCCATGCCATCACTAACCATTATTATTTTGGACCATTTTTAGCGACCTTTCCTGAAAACCTTGTATTCCTTCCTTTGTTTCTAGCATGCCGAATAAATTCGAGCTTGAGAGTTGTCATGATATGTTTCAAATGACAGAGTTTAGGGAGTGTACAGAAGTGTTCTTTCATGTTGGATGGAACCCTTTACTCCATTTGCTGCAAGGTTATGATGAGGAGATTTCATTGTTGTTCGCAATAGGATTCGGTGGGAGGATGGACAGAGTAGATCACCTTTCTTTTCAAGTTACCGAGGAGTCGAGTTCCCGTGCTATTAAGCTCCCCTGGGAGGGTGAACACTGGCATAAACATTGGTTCATTCCATGAGCATTACACAATTTTGCGTTGAAGCCTGAGTTCCGGTATGTAACAGGTGTGAAAGGATACCATCACAGCTGGATAAAACTGGAATATATCAAGCTGTTGATAGTCATCATTCACTTAGTTACATGCAAAGGTAAATTTAGTGTTTGTAAGTCTTGTCACCTTCGGTTATTAGCCCACATTGTTGATAATAGATGCTTGAATTTCCCTTTCTTTTTTCGTCATATCTTAGCAAAAATGTCTAATTTGATCAGAAAGAATACCCTGCATCCTAAGAGTATCATGTACCATCACAATATAATCAAACTGTTATTATTGGATCAGTTTAAAAACCAAATCCAGTCTTGGGAAACCTTTGTTTTTAAATTTCTCAATCCCCACCTCAATATTGGTAAACGGTCTCTACATTTTCATCCCGAGTCTAGACCAACCTTGCCCACAGCAGAAGAAAACCATGATGTTGTCCACCTTGATGAGGGTGTCTCAGAACCTAATTCACCCGTGCAAGAAACCCCTGCTAGTCCTATGTCTGCTGATTTTGTGCCTCTTTCATGAACTCGTACTAGAATATAGAAGGCTAAAAGCATCTAGCATAGGCTTCGACCTAGTACTCAGACCATGGTTCAACTTGATGATCAAACTAAACATCTGAATAATGAGGCTAAGGTAGAGGAAATCAATCCCAAATCATCCCTCTTAGCACTAGCTATCCTCTTTGTTGAATTTCTCAAGGACGCCAATCAGATGGATATCCCTGCATCTAAAGAGCCCCTTTCAACTATCGATTTGGACCTACCTTCAACAGAAATAAGTTCTCCATGGGATTTTAACCAGTCCCCAGAACTATTGACACCATCGCATCCCACCTTAGAATAGTTAACTTCTGAGTTAACTCAATCAACAAAGAAAAATGAAGCACATGTTAAGTCTAGTTAATTTCAAAGTTTTGTGAATAAAACAGAGAATTGTGGTTACAAATTAAGAATATGGAGGATCAACATAAAACTGTCAGTATATCTCAAAGGGATCGGCAAGCGAGGCATGCTCTTCTGAAAGAACAGGTGAGGAATTTGAAGTATAAGAAATCTATCCCATCCAACTTGGAGGTAGTTGTTGATGCATCTCTGCTCCTTCCTTATGATATCTTTTACTTTGCACCAGTGGGACTTGGTATTCTTCCAGTTTGGGGGAATGTTGGTCCCCATTTTATCATTGTTTTTGGGTTCAATACTTCACATATTAACACATTTTTTTCCACTTTTTAGTGTCTTTTGCACCATGTAGCTCCCTCTATAAGCCTCAGGTATGACTAAAATAGGATTTATGTCAATTCTATTTATTATCATCATTTTATGGTTTCAATGGTTAAAATTGGCATAATACGAAATGCATTTGTTATATTAATTCATGTGTCTCATTCAATGCAGGTTATATGGTATTTTTGATGGCCTAAGGAACAAACATGCATTCAGCTCAACATATGGAATGCATGCTCAACTTGCTGTCCAGATCATCAAACAGACTGTGCGTTTTTGGTAGCATGTTTCTGTGTTTTAAAAGCATGAAAACGGCTAGAAACCGTCATCACCACATGCTAGCATATCAGCATTCGTCTTCTTCTAGAAGAAGTGTTCATGGCATGACACCTCGACACAGGCTTTGATTCGGACTGAAGTATGAACCACATTGCGCACTTGAAAGAACCTAATCAACAAAAGAAGAGGAATAGTCATCTGTTAAACTGTTAATGTACTTATTCACCATTATGACTGCTTTATATTGAAGAGCAGTCGACCACTAAAGGGTCGACTTGCTCTCCTTCATTGAATGATATATATATATATAGACACTGTATGCGATTTAGAGGAGATCTTATTTTGAGCCTATGTCTATTATTTGATCAGTTCCATCTGAAAAACTTTGTAACGCTACCTATTGTTTTAATGAAATTATTCTTGTGTTGTATATGATTGTGTTCGACTAGAAGAAGCTCAACTTTGTTCTCTAGGAGGGCCCCCCGACAAACAGAGTCTTTATACCCTTATGTAGGTTTTTTTTATTTTTCCTTGCAATTAGTATAAATTCTGTTTATGAGTTGTTTAACTTTGTTTCTATAATCGTTCATGTTTTGTAGAGTATAGATTTCAAATTGAAATTATGTTGAGCATGTAGGTTCTTTTTATTAAATAGTAATCGGTTGTGTTTAAGATATCTTTCAAGTTTTCTACACAGTCTTTCTATTTCTAGATTAAATTTCTTTGATTAGTTATAGTCTAGTTCTGCTTATTCTAGTTTTTATCATTAACTTGCTTAAGAATATGTTAGTTTGTTTCGAATTATCAAATTAGTCTAGGTTGTGGAATTCAGTCATTAAAATAGGTTTACTTCCTGTTTGAAATTACATTAGCACATGCATGGAGTAGCTGCCCTTCAATAAAGCATTTTTTAACTATTTGCTTAAAGTTTTAACATTCCTTTAAATAGACTGTCATACAGATAGTATGTCCCACCTTTTATACAGACCTTCATTCCCACCTGTTATACAATAGTTCATTCAGTCCTGCGTGTTATTAATTCATTTCAAAGTTTATCTTCCTAGTTTTATGATTCTATCTAAGTAGTAATGGCTATATAATGTTTTTATTTTCTTTTAAAGACCTTTAGATAAGATTGTTGGATACTTCTTGTTAAAACTCATTTCCCCTTCCTATTTCTTTTATCTTATGCATAGGAATGATATTATGTAAATTAACTCATTTCATTAATATGTAATTGAGCCTTTAATTCAAGATTGTTCCTTTAGTTTAAATAACATGCATTAATATATTAGTTATTATAGAACTCAAATCATCCTTGTGAGTTTTCTGTTTGTCCATAAACTATGTTTGTCTTTATATAGTACTTTGTAAATAGGAGTCACTTGTATATAAACATTCATGTTTACTATTTCCTATAATTGGACATTTCTCAGTTTGCATATTTTTGTAGAGATAAAACTAGACTTAATTCCCTTTAGCTTTTATACTTCTTTTGAGAGCCATTTTGATACCCCTCCTGCCCCAGTTCCTTTTATAGTAAATTCCTACCCTTAGAATAATCAAGGAGAGTGGAATTAAGATAATTTAGTTAGTGTATGTATCGTTTCTATTTGGTCATTGTAAATCCTTTTTAATATAGCCATTTTCTCAAGTAAAAACCAAACTCTCTAGGTAGGATAGTTTATTGTCATAAGCATTGTTTATATCCAAACCTTTATAAATAGTTTGTTGTCACTTTTGTGTTCATTAACTTAATTAGGTCCTTAGAAGTTCAACTTCATATCTTTAGCTTATTACCACGACACTCTCTACGTTTGCATATATTTTGTAGCAACTCTTAGCCTAATAACCTCGGTTGATAATTAAATATTAGGTAAATTATTCAAGACAATATTTTTCCCAACAATTATACAATTATTAGACTAAAGTTTTTTACTAGCAATTCGATCAAGGAATTAAACTATAGGTAAGCCTCCAATTATGTAGTTAAAGTGAAATCAAGTTGTGGTAGGTAGGAATGCAATGAAAAAATTTCTTGGAATTCAATGAATTTTTTGTGAGTCTATGGTTCAAATAGACCCCATAATTTGTTCTCCAATAACAATGGAAATTCCCAACATTTAAACAATAATGTGTATCAATGATTAAATAAGACATCAAATTGAGCAACGGATTATTTGAATGTAGATCCCATCAACAAAGAAACAATAATTAATGTTATAGTTGAAGAAAAAAGACTCCAATTAGAAACATATTCTAGTACCATGGGTGAAATCAATGATCCTACTAGAGGAGTTAATAGAGTACACGTGCATATTTAACCCAACTATTAATCAAAGCGATATCAATACTATGGCAGTTTCAATGGTTAATAATGGTGCTATAATTAAATATCACCACTATAAAAACGATTACAAACCAATACAAACACCTATAATTAAACCATGCCATAGATGACAAAGACTTTATCCAACAAAACCAAATGGGAAGACTAACAAAGAAGGGTTATATTTTATGATCATGAATTTAAAACTAGAGTTATATAGTCTCAACAAAGATTTATATAATATTACTCTCAAGAAATAATTGTGTATATTTATTTATTTTAGATTCAATCTTTCTTCATTGTGGATAAGCTCAAAATTCATTTATTTTTATCATTGAATAGAATTCATCCTTCATCCTATTTCCCATTCTTTTTCCCAAATTACATATGTTTCCATCTCTCTAGTTTCTTTTGCATCAAGAAACACATGTTTATTATTCCTTGAAGTGCAAACCATAAGTAATTTGTTTCACCTTCTTATGTCCTATAGACTTTGTTCTTATATGGATATTTTATTCAAAATTATCCAATAATATGTTTTTTACAAAGCGAGGAGTTATTCAAATCCATTTATGATGAGTAGTGGTGTTGGGGTTTTCCTTAATTTGTTGAATGAATAGAACCATTGTGTAATTATCTAACCAATATTGTCAAACCTATACAAGATAATAAATTATATGTAACGATGAGGCAAAGAAGGATGCTTCCTACTCATATTCCCAAGAAAAAATCATACACCACCACATTCTATTTTACCTACTTGTATTTGACCTCCTAATCATAACATCTCAATGACCCACGTATCTATAAATTATATTTAAGCCCAAAGATATATGGTGACAATTATGTGATGTTCTCACTTTATATAATATATTTTTTTATAGTTTGAACAACTATAACAAAATTACAACATTTTTCTATCTACTTTCACCACCAAAATTCTATGTACAAATTAAGTTTGCACTAATATTCTCTACATGTTCAAGATTATCTTCAAGTAAACAATTTGAAAAAAATAAAATTCTTTGAATACAATTTTTTCCAAGAAAAACATACTTTCCATCCATGAAAAAGACATAATACCATCCTCAGGTACCAAAGCACACTCAACATAGAAAATGGAGCTCTATTCTGAGTTTCCAAAATTTCATCTTAGAAGGAAAACAAAAACAAAGTAGTATCCCAACATCCATCACACAAAAAATATAACAAAACCATATTCTCTATAACACATGCATCCTAGGGAATTGTCTAAAGAAAATAGAATATTTCTCTAATGGAGGAAGGCCATTGCCATATTTCATAGCTTGCAAGAGGCGAAATGGACTAGTTTTGGTCTTGTGTGTATGTGTTCATATCACAAATGGTGTAGGAAGAAGACCTTTTTTGGTGGTATTCATATTGTGGGTTGAAGGATAAGTCTTGCTTGCTAACGGACGAAGCAATATTTCGAAGGGGATTTCAACTCGCAACACACTTTTTGGAATTGGTTTGTTTGAAACTATTGTCAATTTATGGTGGTGTACATTGGTTGACATGAGTGTTTTAAATGGATATTCATTGGGGGGTGAAATGATATTAATTATCAAGTGTCAATTATCAACTCAGAGACATACATAGAATGTGAACAGTACAAGGCTAAGGAGATAATAATGAACAGTGACAATAACGGTAATATTTTTCTGATTTCTTTATATATTTTATCTAACTAACAAAAAGCAACAGCATGCATACCTTTCTATAATGTGGGCGATTGCCTCTATTTGAGGAAATGTTCCACTGGGTCCACAGTCTGGTTCTCCAATCATCTCCACTAATGGTTGTCAAATAGGGGAAATGGATCCAAATGGGTATGGAGAAAGCTCAACATACACTATGGGAATGATATGGAAAAATATGGGAATAATGGAGAAAAGTAATGTCATGTAATTTTTTCGGGGAGACATTCACAATGTATTTATATGATGATCCAATATTTTTTGACTCGTGGTATTTTGTTGTGCATGGTATTTATCAATGGTTTTTGACCCATTCTCATTTTAGGATTTTTTTGTCCTTTTTGGAGAGAGTGGGGATATGTCACAATAAATGCTCAAATTCCCTCTATTTATGGGGGAAGGAATAATAATGTTTTGGAACATATTTAGTGGAATTTTAATTGTGTATGTCAAAATGGAGGAAATGGGATAATGATGTATAATTATGGTTTGGACCATAGAGATCTAGGTGAACAATTTTTTGTGTTAACATATTTCCCCCTGATGTGTGAGGGGAGGAGCTCATCATATGGCCGATAGACATCATAGGATCAAGGGAGAAATGGTGACAATGGTGGAGAGACTGGAGAGGACCACGAAGAAGTGAAGTCTCCTCATTCAAACTGCAGTGGCTTTTGGTTTGTATTTCTTCTAAAAATTGGATGAGGTACATATAATGTCAGACATGTATATGTACGAGGTGGGCATACCCATGCTCGTAACAATGTATCAATATAAAAATGGGGATCAGGGCTCAAACAATGGGAGTCGATCACTAAATATATACAACTCGTAGTACATAATGGTGGCCTCAATGGGAGGATGAATACAAATATTTATTTGAAGAATTGGTACATAGGAACAATGGAATTCTCATGGAATGCAACATCACAATAATTGATGCTCTGCTGAATATGGAGGTGTACGCACTGTATAGACTCAATGAATGATAGTAAGAATCTTTGAGGTACAGTAAAAAACATCAAGTACTATAGATACACAGAAACATGACATTGAGGGGCTTTCGAACACTGTCGCCAACCCATCTCGAAAATCACAAGGGACATGAAACTGTAAGGGTGCCCAAAATGTACTCACCATTTTTCTAGAGTCAGGTGACAACTGGGGTATTCCACTAAATAATGAAGGAAACAATACCATGTATCAACCTCAATGGTGTGATGATGGAGTTGAACTCAAGAACGTGAGACACAACCAACCTGAATGGCATTAAGGACTCCTTTCAAGTGGTCCAAGGAGCTCATCAATGAGGTGGATGAAACTAGGATATAGGTACCTCTGGGTCTATCCTATGGAATATATTTGTTGACATTGACAAAGGAATACCTTCAACTACCAAGGAAATGAGGTTTCCTTGATAGAAGCATGAGGGGATTGAGAAACTGAATGGGGAACAGAGGGAGGGGTGTACAGGGGACTGAAACTTCATTTTTTCAGAGTATGACAACAGGGATGACTAGGAAGAAGATGATACTGACTCATGGGGATGGGATCATAGCTGTGAAATTGGGAGGATAATTGTAATGGAAGATACTTGGGGATGTAACTATATTAGTGAAATCCAAGGAATCCAAGGGAAACTCATCGTAGAGTAGCATGAATAAAGGAGACCCAATGGGGGAATTTTTCCATAATGTGAGACCATATGTAATATGTTGATGAACCTAAAGGCACCGTTTGGGCCTTCTTCATTGTTTTAGGAGCTCAAAGAAGGGATAGAAGTATCCTCAATATGATACTATCTCATGGATTTTTGTCAAGCCTGAGATGGTAAATGCTCAATGGTGTTTTCATGTTTAGAGAGTCTGAAAATAGGAAGAAGACTCCAGTGGGGTCTCTGTTTCATATCGTAGTCTCCTAAGTCCAAAAATGGATAATAGTGTACAAAGGAGATCTCTCCCATCAAAAAGGGCATAGAGACTTCTTTCATGTAGGTATTCCAACCAAGACAAAAAAGGTTAAACCAATATTTATTGGACGGTCATTCAAATACTTTTACGAGCATGAACAAAACTAAGTTTGCTCAATGATCTTTTATTTATGAGAGGCATGGAAAAGAGCTTCAATACAACCCATGAGTGATATTTTTCGTTAGTGGTCCTAATGTCTAGCAAAGCATAAAAGGATACAAAGGGAGACGTTCCTAGCTAGAAGGTGCCAGGGTGGTCTTTTTCTTTAAATAGTCTATGTAGTCTAAAAAAGGAGATAAACAAGGCCACACAGACGCTCTTTCAAATACTTTATTGAGCATGAAAGGAAGAAAGTGTGATCAACAATATTTTTATCCTTTTAGGAGTTGTTAGAAAGAGCTTAACAAAAGCTCTGTAATGGTTAGTCAAGCAAGGAGGAAGTGTTCGATGTACCAAAAGGGGTGATGTTGTGAAAATGGTTCATATGGATATAAATAATAGTGGAACACTAGTGGGGCCTCCTTGCGGGGTGATGAATGGCAGTAAAATAAGGCCAAGCTTGAAGTATGGATAGAGTGCATGGCTCGTGAAAATGCCAATACACATGGGGTTTGATTTGCATGGTGGCACACTTCCTATCCTTATAGATGACTATCCATACATAGGCATGGACTAACAGGGAGATCCAGCGATGCCTCAGACTATAGGAAAGGTCTAGGGACTAGATGGTATGTATACATGACCCTTTGTGGTTGCATTCATATATAGTTTACAAGTATAGTGGTAGCTATATCATGTGTGTGATAGATACTGATGACATATTGTGTGCATGTGTAGATGTGCAACAACACCCTCTAGCGAGGTATCGACGACACAAGGGAAAGTTTTGAGGGGTTATATCCACCTGCTCATGGGTAGAGGAGGTGATAGAGTGCTATAATAGACTTATTGCAGCTAAACGTGGAGTGGCTATTAGAGGGGGTCATTGACTTGTGGTAAAAATGATGTAAAAAAAAAATAAAAACTATGATACAAGGGTATGCATGGTGAGCAACTTTAGGCATAGAACCTCTTGAGGTAGAGCTCATTGCAGGGATTCTTCAAGAGGAGATCATCAGAGTCAGCAAGGAGATATTCCCCCGTGTCAAGACATTGATGGATGACATAAGGGAATACCACATGGATTAGAACTTGCCTTTTCCAGTCTTATCATTGGATTGGTTGTAAATGAGGACTAGGTCCCCCTTGCTAAAGGTATGTGGGTGGACGTGAGAGTCATAGTGGGACTTCGACCAAGACTTATTCGCTTCAATAATTTGGAGAGCAACACAACAGTCCTCATTGGTTTTTTCAAGAATATGTAGGAATTTTTATAACAATGAAGTATCATTTAGAAGTTCGATGGCAATGCAAAGCAACGAAATATGGAATTCAATGGGAATAATCGATTCCACATTATGGATTAAGTGAAATGGGGTAAAAGTAGTGGTAGTTTTAGTCATTTTTCTATAGGCCCAAATGGTGGAAAAGACAAAGTGGTGCCAGTTGGACTTGTGTTTGCACACCATTCGTTGGAACATGGTTTTGAGGATCTTGTTGATAGCCTCAACTTGGCCATTACTCTGAGGGTATTAAGCATAGGAATATAGATGTTCAAAATTCAACATGGCGGAGAGATCTTTCCAAAAAATGTCCTCAAAATGAGAACCACGGTCTGATACTAACTGGTGGGGGACACCGAAACGAGTGATAAGTTGGTTAAAAAAGAAATGTGTCACAGTATGAACCTTACAATTGAAAGTAGGCATAGCTTCGACCCATTTGGTAAAGTGATAAATGACCACAATGATGTATTTATGGTCATCAACTGAAGGAGGGTTACATGTAATGAATTAAATCACCCATTTGCAAAAGGTACTGACTATGACGACATAGAGACACATGACGTTTCCTTGATTTTAGGGAAAAGATCTAACAACTGCGGCAGTGTTTAACTATATGGATTCAATTGACAAATATGGAGGGACAAAAATAACCAGTGTGGAGTATCTTTTGAGTGGTAGAAAAACCATAGAGGTTGCCACCACAAGATTCACTATGACAATCATTTAGGACTTGTTCAACTTCATCGTGGGTGAGGTAATGATGTAGTATCGTGTCGACGCCGTGGTGGTATAAGACATCCCCAATAAGGAGATATTGAGCAGTTGGGTTCCGGATGTGATGACAATTTTCACAAACTAAATGGAGTCCGAATTTTTATGTGTGTAAGTATCCGAGGATTCACCCATACCACGGGTCTTCTGTAGAGATGATGAATACGAATTAATCAGGAATATTAACTGTGATAGTGGGTGAGGTAGATGATGAAAGGAAGTCTTCCATTAAGGAAGATAACACCAAAGATTTAGTGTTTTTTTGTGTGATGAATTCCATTTGAACTCTTGTATAAATACAATCCACTTAGCAGCATGAACTTGGACAAGGTGGAGGCTTAAGAGATAACGCATGGGATTGGAATCAACAACAACTTAAGTTTGGTTCATGAGAATGTGATGATGTAGCTTCTGTATTGAAAAGACGACGGTGAGGGACATATTTTCTTCGCATGATTAATGTAAAGGTGGTACAAAAATTTTCTAACATACATAATAGATCATGTGCTCTTGAAGAGCATCGTCTTCTTCAACCAAGACTCCAGCGATAACATTTTCAGATTCCGACACATAGAGGATAAACTACTTGGTGAAGTCTAAAGGAGACAAAAATGGAGCAGAAGTCAGATATTATTTTAATACATCAAAAGAACCTTGTGCATGCTCATCCCATACAAAAGCATTGTTGGTATGGAGAAGGTGTAGGAAGCCATCGAATTTCGTCACATATTCTGGAATAAACCAATGAAGGAAATTTGCCTTGCCTTCGAGGCTCTATAATTGGTGCAGAGTATGTGGAGGGGAAGATTCAGGATGGATTGAACCTTCTGAGGACCCACAAAAATCCCTTTGTGATACATGATGAATCCTAGTAAGTGAACGACTGGGACACAAAAGACACACTTGAGGGGGTTCAAGCGGGATTTATATTTGTGACATTGCAGGAAGACTTGGCATAATTCATCCAAACGTTGAAAATGATTTCGTGATCGAGTCGTGAGGTCGTCTAAATAGAACAAGATAATGCGAACAAGGTTGTGGAATAAAAGGGTCATGACTCTCTGAAAAGTGGCTCTAACATTTCTTAGGCCAAACAACATGATAAGATATGCAAAAGTGCCCCAGGGGGTAGTGAAAGAATTTTTGTAGTGTTCTACTTTGCAGATTTGAATTTTGTTATAACCAAAAAACAAAATCCATGAAGGAAAATAATTCATGGCCAACGGAGGCATCAATGATCTAATCAATGAACGAAGTGGGGAATTTGTCTTTGGGACATGCTGAATTCAAGTCACAGAAGTCAGTACAGACATGAAAGGTACCCTATTTTTTATTGACAGGAACATGATTGGAAACCTAATTGGTTTACATGATGGGGTATATGAAACATGTTTTCTGTAGTTTCTTGATCTCAACTTTTACGACATGGGCCTTTGACGGGTGAATGGGTCATTGCTTTTGGCGAATGGGGACAAAATCCGTCCATGTGTCGATGTGATGTTAAATGATAGAGGGATTAATCCCATGCATCTCGGTATATGACCAACTGATGATATGACGAAATTATTGAAAAAGTGTTTTGTAGGAAGTGACTTCTTAAGGGGAGCAAGACGCACTGAGGGTAATATCCTCAACTATCCCAAGGGTGGTTGATATATCGGATTTGATGGTTGGTGAAATGTTGGCCATGTTACCTTCTTCAAATGCGTCATGTTTTTGGATTGGATTTTTAAACCAATCGACACTTCAATGGATGAAGTCTTTCATTTCGATAGAGAATTGGTTCGACGATGAAGAAGGTTCATCGAGGATGAAGAAAGAGAGATGGTGAAAAACATCCCAAGGATATTGAGGATTCAAAAGAGCTTCAAGGATCTCTTCTTCATTGTGAAAGTATCATGTGGATAGGTTGGAAGGATCTTCCACAGACGAGGAGGGGAACGAGCTACTAGAAGTAGAGATCATGTAAATAGTGTTATTGGTGTTAGAGGAAGAGGTCAGAGGGTGGATTTATTTAAGGATGGTTATTTAAAAATCATGTGAGTATTTTTGAAGGTCACTGAGGAGTGGCTAGTACTAGGGAAAGTTTGGGAAATGGTGTGAATAATGACCATATAAGGCACAAATTGCACATGGGTAGTTGGTTTGGAGCAATTTGATCTTAACCATAGGTATGTTGACAAGTGGAGTGACATCGGTCATGACTACAATCCACATGTGGGTGCGAAGGATAGTAAAATCAGGACAATTATGTGTTGCAAGGCCTTGGACATCGCATAAAGAACATGCAGGAGGAGGCGTCTCAATAGGTTGGATGAGAGTCAACATGATATTGGGAGTCGGGTGAGGAGCAGATGGATCCAGGTACCACACAAGAATACCTAAAGTGAATCTAGGAAGGTTTAGAATAGCCATGACAGGATTATTCACGATGCTAGAAGGTGGGAAGAGGAAGGGAATCATGTGTATAGGGAATGAACCCCAAAAAATACCTGAGGTCTGTGGTTGAGGTTGCAAGGAGGTTGGAACATTACTAAATGAGATAGTGCAAAAATACTATATATCATTCGGTGAAGTAGGAGGTGGTAAGGATAAAATACAAAAGACTCCAATTAGAAACATATTCTAGTACCGTGGGTGAAATCAATGATCCTACTAGAGGAGTTAATAGAGTACACATGCACATTTAACCCAACTATTAATCAAAGCGATATCAATAATGTGGCAATTTGAGTGGTTAATAATGGTGATATAATTAGCTAGAACCACTATAAAAACAATTACAAACCAATACAAACACATATAATTAAACCATGCCATAGATGACAAAGAATTTATCCAACAAAACCAAATGGGAATACTGACAAAGAAGGGTCATATTTTATGATCATGAATTTAAAACTAGAGCTATACAGTCTCAACAAAGATTCATATAATCTTACTCTTAAGAAATAATTTTGTATATTTATTTATTTTAGATTCTATCTTTGTTCATTGTGGATAAGCTCAAAATTCATTTATTTTTATCATTGAATAGAATTCATCCTTCATCCTATTTCCTATTCTTCTTCCCAAATTACATATGTTTCCATCTCTCTAGTTTCTTCTTTATCAAGAAACAAATGTTTATTATTCCTTGAAGTGCAAACCATCAAGTAATTTGTTTCACCTTCTTATGTCCTCTATAATTTGTTCTTATATGGATATTTTATTCAAAATTATCCAATAATTTTTATTTTTTTACAAAGCGAGTATTTATTCAAATCCTTTTTTATGAGTAGCGGTGTTGGGATTTTCCTTAAGTTGTTGAATGAGTAGAAACATTGTGTAATTATCTATCCATTCTTTTCAAACCTATAAAAGATAATAAATTATATGTAACTATGAGGAAAAGAAGGATCCTTCCTACTCATATTCCAAATAAAAAAGCATACGCCACCACATTCTCTTTTACCTACTTGTATTCGACCTCCTAATCATAACATCTCAATGACCCATGTCTCTATAAATTATATTTAAGCCCAAATATATCAGGTGACAATTCTATGATGTTCTCACTTTATATAATAGATTTTTTTATAGTTTGAAAAACTGTAACAAAATTACAACATTTTTCTATATAATTTCATTATCAAAATTATATGTACAAATTAAGTTTGCACCAATATTCTGTACATATTCGAGATTATCTTCAAGTAAACAATTTGAAAAAAATAAAATTCTCTGAATACAATTTTTTCCAAGTAAAACATACTTTCCATTCAAGAAAAAGACAAAATACCATCCTCAGGTACCAAAGCACACTCAACATAGATAATGGAGATCTCTACTCAGTTTCCAAAATTTAATCTTAGAAAGAAAAGAAAAACAAAGAAGTAGCCCAACATCCATCACAGGAAAAATATAACAAAACCATCTTCTCGATAACACATGCATCATAGCGAATTATCTGAAGAAAATGGAATATTTCTTTGATGAAGAAGGTCATTGCCATATTTCATAGCCTGGGAGAGGTTAAATGGACTAGTTTTGGTCTTTTGTGTATGTGTTCATATTACAAATGGTGTAGGGAATAGACCTTTTTTGGTGCTATTCATATTGTGTGTTGAAGGAAAAGTCTTGTTTGCTAATGGATGAAGCAATATTTCAAAGGGGATTTAAACTCACGACACATTTTTGGGAATTGGTTTAGTTTGAAACTATTGTCAATTTATGGTGGCGTACATTGGTTGACATGAGTGTTTGAAATGGATATTCATTGGGGGTGAAATGATATTAATTCTCAAGTGTCAATTATCAACTCAAAGACATACATAGAATGTGAACAGTGCGAGGCTAAGGAGATAATAGTGAACAATGACAAGAAGATGAATATTTTTCTGATTTCTTTATATTTTTTATCTAACTAACAAAAATAAACAACATGCATACCTTTCTATAATATGGGTCATTTCCGTATTTGAGGAAATATTCCACCGGGTCCACAGTTTGGTTCTCCAGTCGTCTCCACTAATGGTTTTCAAATAGGGGAAATGGATCCAAATGGGTATGGAGCAAGCTCAACATCCACTGTGGGAATGCTATGGAAAAATATGGGAATAATGGAGAAAAGTAATGTCATGTAATGTTTGTGGGGAGACTTTCACAGTGTATTTATAGGATGATCCAATATTTTTTGACCCATGGTATTTTATTGTGCATGTTATTTATCAATGGTTTTTGACCCATTCTCATTTAGGGTTTTTTAGTCCTTTTTGGAGACAGTGGGGATATGTCACAATAAATGCTCAACTTCCTCTATTTATGGGGGAAGGAACAATAATGTTTTGGAACATATTTAGTGGAATTTTAATTATGAATGTCAAAATGGAGGAAATAGGATAATGATGTATAATTATGGTTTGGACCATAGAGATCTAGGTGAACAATTTTTTGTGTTAACCTATTTCCCCCTGATGTGTGAGGGCAGGAGCTCATTGTATGATCGATAGAAATCATAGGATCAAGGGAGAAATGGTGACAATGGTGGAGAGACTGGAGAGGACCACTAACAAGTGAAGTCTCCTCATTCAAACTGCAGTGGATTTTGGTTTGTATTTCTTCTAAAAAATGGATGAGGTACATATAATCTCAAACATGTATATGTACGAGGTGAGCATACCCATGCTCGTAACAATGTATCAATATAAAAATGGGGATCAAGGCTCAAACAATGGGATTCGATCACTACATATATACAACTCGTAGTACATAATGGTGGCCTGAATGGGAGGATGAATACAAATATTGATTTGAAGAACTGGTACATAGGAACAATAGAATTCTCATGGAATGAAATATCACAACAACTGGTGCTCCGCTGAATATGGAGGTGTACACACTGTATGGACTCAATAATTGAGAGTAAGAATATTTGAGGTACAATGAAAAACATCAAGTACTATAGATACATGGAAGCATGACACTGAGGGGCTTTCAAACATGTTCGCCAACCTATCCTAAAAATCACAAGGGACATGAAACTGTAAGGGTCCCCAAAATATACTCACCATTGTGCTAGAGTTCGGCGACAATGGGGGTATTCGACCAAATAATGAAGGAACCAATACCATGTATGAACCACAATGGTGCGATGATGGAGTTGAAGTCGAGAACATGAGACACAACCAAACCAAAAGGCACTAAGGACTCCTTTCAAGGTGTTTGGGGAACTCATAAATGAGGCAGATGAAACCAGGATACAGGTACCTCCGGGTCTATCCTATGGAATATATTTTTTGACATCGACAAAGGAAAACTTACAACTACTAAGGAAATGATATTTCCTTGATAAAATCATGAGGGGACTAAGAAAATGAATGGGGAACATAGGTAGGTGAGTACGGGGGACTCAAACTTCAGTTTTTCAGAGTATGATGGTAGTGATGACCGGGAAAAAGATGATACTGACTCATGAGGATGGGATCATATCTTTGAAATCGGGAGGATAACTGCAATCGCAGATACTTGGGGACATAACTAGATTAGTGATATCCAAGGGATCCAAGGGAAACTCATCGCAAAGTACTATGAACAAAGAAGGCCCAATGGGGGAATTTTTCCATAATGTGAGACCATATGTAATATGTGGGGGAACCTAAAGGCAACGTTTGGGCCTTCTTCATGGTTTTAGGAGCTCAAAGAAAGGATAGAAGTATGCTCAATATGATACTATCTCATGGATTTTTGTCGATCCCGAGATGGTAAATGCTCGATGGCATTTTCATGTTTAGAGAGTCTGAAAACAGCAAGAAGACTCTAGTGGGGTCTCTTTTTCATATAGTAGTCTCGTAAGTCCAAAAAAGGATAATAGTGTACAAAGGAGAGCTTTCCCAACCAAAAGGGTCAGAGAGACTTCTTTTCTGTAGGTAGTCCAACCATGCCAAAAAGGGTTAAACCAATATTGATTGGACGGTCACTCAAATACTTTTACGAGCATGAACGAAACAAAGTTTGCTCGATGATATTTTCTTTATGAGAGGGATGGAAAAGAGCTTAAATTCCACCCATGAGTGATTTTTTTTTGTGATTTACAGTCCCAATGTCCGACAAAGCATAAAAGGATATAAAGGGAAATGTTTGTAGTTGGAAGGTGCCAGGGTGGTCCTTTTCTTTAAATAGTCTAGGTAGTCTGAAAAAATGAGATAAACGAGACCACATAGACACTCTTTCAAATAATTTATTGAGCATGAAAGGAAGAAAGTGTGCTCGACAATATTTTCAAAAAAGAGCTTAACAAAAACTCTGTAATGGTCATTCAAGCAAGGAGGAAGTGTTCGATGTACCAAAAGGGGTGATGTTGTGAACATGGTTGATATGGATATAAATAACAATGGAACACTGGTGGAGCCTCCTTATGGGATGATGAATGGTGGAAAAATAAGGCCAAGTTTGAAGTATAGATAGACCACGTGGCTCGTGAACATGCCAATACACATGGGGTTTGATTTGCATGGTGGCACACAAATCGAGGTGACTCCAGGAAATGGCCCAAAAAAAGTAGGGAAGGAAGCAACTTAGAAGGTTTTTTTTTCACCTGGGAGATTTTTGCATGGTGGTGGAAGCTTCCTATCCTTATAGAGGACTACCCATACACAGACATGGACTAATAGGGAGATCTACAGATGCCTCCACCTATAGAACAGGTATAGGGACCGCATGGTATGTATACATGAACCTTTGCGGTTGCATTCATATATAGTTTATTAGCATAGTGGTAGCTAGATCATGTGTGTGATAAATACTGATGACATATTGTGTGCATGTGTAGATGTGAAACCACACCCTCCAGCAAGGTACTGACGACACAAGGGAAAGGTTGAGTGGTTAGATCCACCCACTCATGGGTAAAGGAGGTGATAGAGTGATAAAATGGACTCATTGCATCTATATGTGGAGTGGCTATTGGAGGGGGTCACCGAATCATGGTAAAAACAATGTAAAACAAAAAATAAAAACTAATATACAAGGGTATGGATGGTGAGTGACTTTAGACATATAACCTCATGAGGTAGAGCCCATTGTGGGGATTCTTCAAGAGATGACTATGAGAGTCAGCAAGGAGATATGCCCCTGTGAAGAGACATTGATGGATGAAATAAGGGAATACCACATGGATTCAAACTTCCATTTTCCAATCAAATCATGGGCTTGGTCATAAACGAGGACTAGGTCCCCCTCGCTAAAGGTATGTGGGTGGTGGACATGGGAGTCATAGTGGGATTTCAAACAAGTCTTAGTTGCTTTAATAATTTGGAGAGAAACAAAACAATCCTCATCGGTTTGTTCAAGCATAAGTAGGAATTTTTATATTGGTGAAGTATCAGGTAGAATTTCAGTGGCAAGGCAGAGCCACAGAATCTGGAATTCGATGGGAAGAACTGATTCCACATAATGGAGTATGTGAAATGGGGTAAAACTAGTGGTAGTTTTAGTCATTTTCCGGTAGGCCTAGAGGGCATAAAAAAGAAATTGGTTCTAGTTGGACTTGTGTTTGTCCACCATTCGTTGGAGCATGGTTTTGAGGATCTTGTTGATAGCCTCAACTTGTCCATTACTCTGAGGGTAATAAGAACAGGAATACTTGTGTTCAAACTTCAACATGGTGGAGAGTTTTTTCCAAACAATGTCCTTGAAATGAGAACCATGGTCTGATACTAACTATTGGGGGACACCGAAACAAGCAATAAGGTGGTTAAAAAGGAAATGTGTCACAGTATCAACCTTACAATTGAAAGTAGGCATAGAATTGACCCATTTCGTAAAGTAATAAATGACAACAATGATGTATTTATGGCCACCGTCTGAAGGAGGGTTATAGGTCATGAATTCAATCACCCATTTGTAGAAGGGACTGACTGTGATGACATGATGTAGCGGAAGAGGAGGTGTCCTTTGTTTTAGGGAAAAGATCTAACAATTACGGAAGTGTTTAAATGTATGGATGCAATTGACAAATATCGAGGGCCATAAATAACCGATGTGGAGTATATTTTGAGTGGTAGAAAAACTAGAGAGGTGGCCTCCATGAGATTCACTATGATAGTCATTCAGGACTTGTTCAACTTCATCGTGGGTGAGGTAATGACACAGTATGGTGTCGACACTGTGGTGGTATAAGACATCCCCAATAAGGAGATATCGAGCAGTTGGGAAATGGGTTCCGGATGTGGCGACGATATTCAAAGATTAAATGGGGCCCAAATTTTTATGTGTACAAGTACAGGAGGATTCACCCATACCACGGGTCTTCTGTAGAGATGACGAATACGAATTAATCACGAAGATTAATTGTGATAAGGGGTGAGGTAAACCATGAAGGGAAGTCTTCCATGAAGGAAGATAGCACCAAAGCTTTAGTGTTTTTTGGTTTGACAAATTCCAGTCGTACTCTTGTATAAAGACAATCCAATTATGAGCATGACCTTGGACAAGGTGGAGGCTCAAGAGATAACGCATGGGATTGGAATTAGCCACAACTCAAGTTTGGTTCATGAGAATGTGATGATGTAGCTTCTATATAGAAAAGATGACAGTGAGGGACATATTTTCTTTGCATGAGTAACGCAAAGGTGGTATATAAAGTTTCTGACTTACGTAATAGATCATGTGTTCTTGAAGAGCATCATCTTCTTCGACCAAGACTCCAGTGATAACATTTTCATATGCCGACATATAGAGGATAAACTGCTTGGTGAAGTCAGGAGGAGATAACAATGGAGAAGAATTTAGATCTTGTTTTAATGCATAGAAAGTGCCTTGTGCCTGCTCATCCCATACAAAAGGAATGTTGGTATGGAGAAAGCATTGGAATCCATGGAATTTCGTCACATAGTCTGGAACAAACCGAGGAAGGAAATTGGCCTTGCCTTGGAGGCTCTATAATTGGTACAGAGTACTCGGAGGGGAAGATTCGGGATGGATTGAACCTTCAGAGGACCCATGACAATCCATTTGTGAGACACAATGAATCCTAATAAGCAACCAATTGGGACACAAAAGACACACTTGAGGGGGTTCAAGCGAGAATTATATTTGCGACATCGTAGGAAGACTTGGCGTAAGCCTTCCAAACGTTGAGAATGCTTTCGTGATTGAGTCGTGAGGTCGTCTAAATAGACCAAGATAATGTAAACAAGGTTGTGGACTAAAACGGTCATGGCCCGCTGAAAGTGTCTCTAACATTTTTTAGGACAAAAGACATGAAATAATACGCAAAAATGACCCAGGGGGTATTGAAAGCGGTTTTGTACTGATCTTCTTTGTGAATCTGAATTTTGTTATAACCAGAAAAACTATCCATGAAGGAAAAGAATTCATGGCCAGTGCAAGCGTCAATGATCTGTTCAATTAACGAAGTGGAGAATTTGTCATTGGGACACGCCAAATTCAAGTCATAGAAGTCAGTACAGATGTGAATGGTACCCTGTTTTTTATTGACATGAACATGATTGAAAATCTTATTGGTATAAACAATGGGGTATATGAAACATGTTTTTTGTAGTTTCTCAATCTCATCTTTTACAACAGGGTCCTTTGCCGAGTGAATGGGTCATTGCTTTTGGCGAATGGGGAAAACATCAGTCCATGTGTCGATGTGATGTTCAATGATATAGGGATTAATCCCATGCATCTCACTATATGACCAAGTGAAGAAATCATGAAATTACTCAAAAAAGTGTTTTGTATGAAGTGACTTCTTCATTGGAGGAAGCCGCACCAAGGGTAAGATCCTCAACTATCCTAGGGATGGTTGATATATAGCTTTGATGGTTGGTGAAATGTTGGCCATGTTACCTTCTTCAAAGGTGTCAGGTTTCTGGATTGGGTTTTTAAACGAATCGACACTTCGATGGATGAAGTCTTTCATTTTGATAGAGAATTGGTTCGACGACAAAGAAGGTTCTATTGCCACCTTTCACACACTTGGGGGGGAACATGGCAGAAATATTCAAGCCACTCGGTGTGTACTTGGGGGAAAGTCTCAAGTCAAGGCTGTCGCCTTGTTCTTGACTCCTCCGTTTAGGCAAACTCCTAACGAAGCCAAGGGGGGTAGACTCTATGAGTTACTAAGGCTAGTTACTTAGATGATGATGGTATTAAAAGAGTAAGTTTTTTTAGGAGTTTTGATTCAAAAATTGTAAACAACAAATAACATGATGAGATAATCACAAGTAAGCATGAAATCACACCCAATCACATAAATATTGAAAGAAATAAACAATTGACCAGTGCCTTAAAATGGAGTCAGAGATAATTAAGAGTGCTTGCAAGTGTTGGATTGAATGTTGTGCAATTGTATCTTGGTATGTTTTAAATTAATGTGAAAAGATGAGTGAATTAAATTAGGTGGGGGACTCTAGATATACCCAGGGGGTACTTGGAGTATGTCCAAAAGTAACAACCGCTACGGCTACCCACAAGGAATGTGTGAGCTAAATGGAGTCTCTAAGACTGTGTTCATAATACACCCACTAGGATTTAATAGAGATTGGCGCCTCAAGATCACTGTCCAGTGGTTCCCACTTCCTTTGGGTAGTTTTCCACCATTTATGGTTTAATTGAGGCGTTGGATTTTATCCTGAGGTGGTTAATTGGGGAAAGTGAATCCTAATTATTCTAGTCACTCGTGTTTATTTTGATGTAGCTTGACTCATCAAATGATCCACAACCAAGTGCAGAGCATACACACCGTATTCTTGTCAATTTTAGTAAATTTTTAAGAGCGTGTTCTTGTTAAAAAGAAGACCCTCCAGGAATCTCTTTCGGTCCAAGTGGACCTAAATTGGGAAATCAAGGAGGGGTTAATTTTACCACTTACATGTGAAAAATACCAATGAAAAAAGAACAAAAAATACACAACATCGGTTTTCTAATTAGTCCTACCACGATCCTCTTTCCCCTTTCGGTTCAATCGGGGATTCGTGGGTTAGGTATTAGTATTAATTTGATTTAAAAATATGAAATAATGAAAAATGTTATCAAAGTATACAATCCTGCATGACAATACTAAACTAGAGCAAAAAAGGGAAAAAATGCAAAAAAATGAAACGAACGCGGATCCCCCCTATGGGGGATGGGGAGTGGGTTCGAAAGAGCCTACTTGAAGGTATTATTTTTTATTATTAAGGGTTACAATAATCACAAAATTAATTTTCACTTTGTTCCTTGTTATCTGGGATCCAAAGGCTTACAACAAGCCAAAATAAAATCACAGCGGTGGGAGAAGCCTCCGGGAAGCTCTGGTTCACCCAAGAGTCAGAAAACAAGAAGACTCTCCTCTTTTTTGTTAAACCTACTAAAAAATAGTGAGAAATTAAAATCAAATGTGCCCAAAAACAATTTAAAAGTTTTTTGGGTCACCACACTAATTACTGGAAAGAGACTAAGTTAAAAATTGTTAAAACGGGCTAATCTAGTTGTGCAAAAGGGAACCAAGGAAAACAAGCTTTCCTTGGCATCTTGGCTTGCTGTTTTGGAAGCCAATATGATATGAACTTTTATTGTAGAATTTGAAACTTTAAATAACAAAAAAATGGGAAACTACCTTATGAGCAAGCTACAAATTTCCTTTATAATGCTTGCAAAAAGAGGGTAATTTCAACTAGATCTCTTCAAAAACAACTTTGCATGCAAAATAGAACTGAGATATAAAATTAGGAAAGGATATTACTAACTATATCTATATGTGATTTTGTTAATGGGATAGATCTATGCAATAATATTCTTAAATGGTAACCAATTTGAAGAAAATTTAAATTTTGAAGGAGGAAGAGGAAAAGAGAAGTGCTTGTTGCTGAAACAAATCTGGAAAAGAAACTTGTCAGTGAAGCATCGAGGGCCAAAATATTTGCAATATTTATTGGAAAACCAGTGGAATCAAAATTGAACCACAACTCTTCCAATCATAGCAAACCTGCAAGCTAAACAACAAATCCTGCAAATAAAACCATTAAATCTGAAAGTACATATGAGAAATAGATGACATAGCATGAAAATAATCTTATTTATCATGCAAATATTAGGTCATTCAAATATATGTAGAAAAATAGGAGTAAGTAAACTTAATTACAATGATCTATTCCTATGATTCCAATAATCATTGAAGCAGACAACAATTTAATGCAAAAATTGAAAAAATAGCAGTTCACCTCAAAAGCAGCATGATAATAATGATCCACACATGAAAATTACTCCACAATTTGGCCTCCAAAGATTCTCTTTATTTAAACAAAAATGATTATCAATACAACATTACACAATAGCAAGCCTTTATTCCCAGCTCTAACTAGGTTGGAAGAGGAAAAAGCTACTTTATTTATAGCCAGATTGGTCAAGAGGGGTGCATGCCTCATGGAAAGAGAGACTGAAGCTGACAAAGAGTCAAGCCGAGCCTGATCTGATGATGAGCTAAGTCTAAGTGATGATGAACTAAGTCTAAGTGAAGATGAACTGATTCTAGTTGGATGAACTGAGTCTAACTAGACTAGAACTGCAAATCGAAGTGACACGTCACCTAGTGAACTAAGTTTGATCTGATGATGAACTGAGTCTGATCTGATGATCTGATGATGAATTGAGTCTGATCTAATGATGAACTGAGTTTGATATGATAATGAATTGAGTCTAACTGAATGAACTGAGTCTAACTCAACTAGAACTGCAAATCAGAGTGACACCTCACTCAGTGAACTGAACCAACCAACAAACAACTCCCAGCTTGATCCACAAGTGTGGAGGAGGGAGAAAGGAGGGAGCAACCCTAGATCTGCATGAGCTAGTTAAGCTCCTCTTCAGCCCACATCATGCCTTCAGTCAAGGAGTGGGAAATACTAGTCAATATGAGGCCAATGAGATCTACTTCAGTCAAAATGGAGCAAAATCCATTGATTTAGGAATTTGGATTTGCTCCATTATTTAATTAATTTTTAATTAAATTAATTAATATTTGATTTTTGGATTTTCTCAACTAAGTGGTGGAAAAATCACTCAAAACTTAGGAAAAGTGGGTTTATGGGTCTATCAAGTGCTCTAAGTTAGAAAATGAGCACCCCCATGACTGAATCTGACTTTTAACCCCACTTTTATTACAAGACCAATTTTTCCAATTAGACTATTAAAAAATATTTTAAGTTTTGTGGAAAAATTAAAATTAAAAACTAACAGAAAAAAAACCTAGGGGGATTTAGCACAAGTTCATATGACTCGACCATAATTCCTAGCATGTTTATACATTGACACACAGACTCTAATAACCTAAATAGGCCTAAATGCCAAGACGACCACCCCAACTTTGGAGGTATTGAGTGAAAAACCTAGAAATTATCAATTGTTTATTCAACAACCAATAATAACCAAGGGAAAAAACACTTTGGGCTGATTGGATTGACAAATAAAGTCTAAGAGACCAAGTCTTTTACAGACACTACCATTCTTGAACATTTTATTACAACTCCCCCAAGGGGATATGGAAATGTGGTAGTGTTGAGGCCTGGAAAATTGTAAGCAACAACAACAAGTGATTCTCCCCAGTCAACATTCCCAACTAGCACGTGACTGTTTGGTATGGGGAATCCGTCCGATTTATGGTCCGACTACCGTAGGTCAAGTAACAAAAATTAAAAGGTTTTACTGGTTGCGGCCCGGTCCACCATATACATTTTTGTGTTTTTAACTTTAAGTATGATATGCAAGTGTCTATCTAAAATGTAGATTGATAAAGAATATGAGGAGTGGTCACAATGTGATGTGCAGGTTCTTACCTCTCGTCTTAGACTCTCTCACATCTAAACCACACACAACAGGAAATAAAACTAACTAAGTTGTCCCTAGGGAGTGAGATTATCATTTAATGAGTAATGTATTACTATTCATGCATTAAGAAAAATCACAGGTAGTTGTTCTTTGATTCAAAACACATAAACATGAATAGATGGATGAACAACAAGATAGCTCATTGTCTATGAAAACATTCATTACTCATAGTGGAAATTATCATAAAATAAACCAGAGAACATTCATAAAATAACATAGGTTCAACGAGTTAGAACGATCTCATGGTTAATGAATAAAGGCTGAAACGAAATAGTTCCCCTTCAACAACATCCATTGAACAACATTTGAACATTCCACCAAAGCTTTCTCCAACAGGAAAAATTGTAATAGTATATTGCAAAATGAAATAGTTCCTCTTACAATGTGTTCTCACCAGTCTCACTGGGAAAAAGTCCTCACTCTATTTAATTCTCCTATACTTATACAAAAGGCAAGACTTTTGGGCTGCCCCAAATGACTCCTAGGCTTCCCCAACATTTCATCTCCCAAAATTGTCTTATATTGAGCGCTCATACAATTTACACTATGTTACATTTAAACAAACTGATAAAGCACTTTAGGTAGAGGGCCCCGCTTGATTATTTAGGAACTTTTTCCATGCTTGGGCTTCGGATGCTATGCTTTCAAATTCAGACGGATCGAGAAAATGAATGTTGATTTCAAACTTTGTATCCTAATTTTTAATCACTTCAATTCTTGCTGAGCTTAGGAGTAGTTGATCCTCAAGCAACTGTACACAGACTGCTGAATGAGCCACTTCATCTTTCAATATCTGTGCATCCAGGACCTTGACTTGTTGGATCCTTTGCTCATCCTCTTGATATCTGTTCTGTAACATTTCTATGAACGGATGATGTTCTAGAAATGCATCTAATCTCTACTCAGCAGTCACCTGGCATCGGTTGTAAGTGATCAGTAGCCTTCTGCAACACTAGGTGCAAGATCCTCTCGTTTTCTTTACAGTCTTATTGAAATCTTCCGCTGTGTTTATGGCAAATTCCAACAAGTCATAATCCTGATTTAAGCCTGGCTGATCCTTTGCTGGTAAGTCTGTCGGAATCTCTTCATTGGCCTCCATCCTTCCTATCCTTTGTGTCAGGACTTCCAAAATGTCCTGAGACCTATCTACAAAATAGGAGGTGGTTTCCAAAATTTCTTCCAATCTGTTATCCACCTTCAAAACTCTACATCTTTCTTCTTCTATGGATACCTACAGCTGGTGCATTTTGCTTCTTTGTGTTAGGGCATGCTCTTTGAAAGGATGAATACTGGTTTGTTGTTCCTTAGCCTCTTTCAAAGATGCTGCTAGTGAAGCAATTTGTCCCTTAAACTCTGCTGCTTGTACGTGAAACTGTTTTTTTGTCTCCTCGATGGTAGCCCTTTGTGTTTCCAGTTCCCCAACTTTGCTTTGCAGTTGGTCTCTTTCTATCTTAAGGTTTTCACATGTTGTTTTCAGTTCATCCCTTTCTATCTTTAGCTCCTGATAATCCCGCTGCACTTTTGCTAGGCTGTCCTAAGCATCTCTCCCTGTCTTTTCAATGGTAACTTCCAAAGACATCTTGTCTGCTTGGAGGGATTGAATCTCTACTTTTGAATATTTCACTTCATTATGCATGCCTTCAAACTTTCTCTTCAATCTGTTGCTTTCATCCCTCTCCTTCCTTAGATTTTCTTTTAATTAGGCAGCATTTTTCCTTGATTGCTCAAGGTTTGTCATTATTTGATATACATTATCTTTAGAGGCATGGATTAATGCTACTCCAACTCAGATTGTTAGCCTTGGGTCCTTGTCTGTCCCATGTACCAAGGTTTTATCAGTGACCATCATCCTCGTTTGTCCACCGATCTCCACCTTTTTCTCAGTTCTTTTCACAATTCTCTTCTTTTCTCTATCATAAAAAATGGTACTGAAATTTGGGACTTCTTCCCCTTTCTTCTGTTCAAAAGGTATTAGCCTTAATCTAGAAACAACAACCTACCCTATATTGCTGCCAGCAGTTGCAGCAGACTCTTG
The DNA here is from genome assembly GCA_001517045.1 of Pseudotsuga menziesii. Taxonomy (NCBI): domain Eukaryota; kingdom Viridiplantae; phylum Streptophyta; class Pinopsida; order Pinales; family Pinaceae; genus Pseudotsuga; species Pseudotsuga menziesii. Next base: position 204,576 of record LPNX010333558.1, on the reverse strand, counting down.
AGGGTCTATACAATCCTGATCTTGCACTTCTTGAGTGTCTACAAGATCAGAAGTTTGTTGATCTGTTGTGGACCCTGTCAGTTTCAGACTTTTCGCTTCCTTCTTTTTTAGCTCTTCATACTCTTTCTTTTTTCTTTCTTCTTCTTCCTTCTTGGCAGGTTCTTCTGCATTCTTTGCAGCTTCTTGTTCAGCTTTCTTCCTTTCCTCTTATTCACTCTTAAGCCAACTCTCAGCCTCTTCTGCTAGTCTCCTAGCATCTTCTTCTCTTTTCCTGGCGTCCTCTTCATCATCTTTCTTCTGCTTAGTTTGGCCCTTACCACCTTTAGTGGTGATCTTCTTTTTAATGCAGTCAAATTTTCTGCATTTCTGAAAGTTTCTTCATCCTTATCTCAATGGTTTGTATATTCAAAATACACATTGGCTTCCTTGCAATGTTCCGAAACTTTGTTCTGAGAATCATTTCGATGGAAATTCATTTCCCCAAAGTGGAAATACTCCAATTCCTGTACAAACTCATCAGCTTTTTAAAATTTTGAAAACTTATAGCTTCCCAGTCTGAAAGGTATGGGAGGATAAGTTGCCTTCTTGTGCTCAAACAAAAAATTCCCTATAACATCCAAGAAAACCTGCTTGACTGCTTCTTTATGCACCACAAAATCCGTGGCATACTTGGGGAGCAACGCGGGTGCCCTGGAGCAACCATACATTCTAATATACATCCCCTCATCGGTCAAATAATAATTAGCATACTCCTCAATGACTTTCAATGCCTCTTCAGACATACAATTGCATTCTTTCAAGAAAATCAACGTATACAAGGGCATAATAAATTGTTCTCAAATTTCTTTATAATGAATGTAATATTTGTGTGCCCATAACAACTTGTAGGCTATGTACACATGGGTTCTATCCCTATCCCACATGCACCTTAGTTTTGGAAATGTATGGGTGCATAGTATACAATATATTAATATGGAGCTCATGTAGAACTCAGATTTTTTCTGAGACACCCCTCCTAGAGCTGAAGCAATGCAAGCCGAGAGACTATTGGACACAATGTTCACCCAATTGAATACAATCCCTTGGGTGGCTACACTGAAGATAATAGGAACCCATCCTAACTTAAAACTTCTACCGTGAGCTCTCACAAAAATTCTGCTTAGCATTAACACAATAAACCTATAAGGGGGTCTTAGAGTAGCTGTGTCATATTCCCCTGATGGCCTGGTTTTCAAAAATTCTTACCAGGTATCATCATTCTTTTTACTGTTTCAACCAGGTCTAGGTTAATCTTCTTCAACCAATCTTTAGTTAGGTAAACCTGGGATTCTGGTAAGTGATAAGCTAATGATACACAACGAGGGTTGTAAGCAGCATAGCCCTTCTTGGCAGTATTGGCCAGAATCATAATAGTCACGTCTACCCTTAGGAAGAATCCATCCAATCACTTCTGAGCATGGTAAAAGCTCAGGCCTGGTAGCTATCTTCATCAAGGAAGTTTTTTAAATATTAGCATTTATTGTTAGCTCTTCAAACTTGGTATCAGGCACCTCCTCGTTTGAAATCAGTCTGTAAATACCGCCCCACTTGTAGTCAGGTTCCACACTGGTGGTGGCTCTAGTATCCTCATAAATGTACTCAACCTTTGTAATAATTTCCAGCCTAGGATCCCCTTTAGCAATGGGAGCTTTCTTTTTCTGTCTTTTTGACATCTCGTCTTTGGAAAAGTTTCCCTATCACAAAACAAAATGCCTTTACGCTTTTATTTTTGAGTTGTTAACCAGTATTCAAAGAATGAAGAAAAACTATATAAGCATTTACCTCGGCCATATTTTCCATAGCTAAATATATGTAGATACAAAACCAGGGCTAACTAGCAAATACTTATGCAAAAGGATAGGTCCTGAAAAACCCCAAGTCATGCCCACGATTAAAATCAACATGATCGACAAAAGGCGTCATAACCTCGCGAACATTTTAAAACTTCTACTGGTGATACTAAACACGACAATATGTGAAGAAAAACTAGTATGATCAAAACTAAAACCCTCAGCATTATCAACTTCAGTAGAATACGTTCTAACTCCTTGCTCAAAAATAAATCCCATCAAATGAGGCTTATCCTTGAAAAATGCGACGGTGGTTCCAAAACATGAGAGCATCCAAAACATCGAAAAAAAAACCCTCCAGCATTTCAAACAAAACCAGGGTAAACGCCCACCATCTGCAAAAGAAAGGAAAATTTCCCCCCCGGATGGCCATACGCAAACCCAGAAAAACCGGTGTAGACGGCGTAACGGTCGTCTGCATCAGTTTCCTAAACAGTTGAAGAAGGTTCGAAAACTCATAATGGCTCTGCAATAATCACCAAGGAAAAATGAGAAACCCCCCCCCCCCATCTGCTAATTGTCAAAGTGAACCACCATATATGATGATAAACCCATACACATATGCCCATCGACCATGGCGGGAAAAACCTAACCAAGGATGAGACCCTAGTTCCAAAAACTCAAAAGAAAGGGCAAAATCATGGTTGGCCTTCCTGGCAATGAGCTATGCAGTCGACAAGGAGAATCTGAAAGCTTCCATGGTGACGCCACCCATGAACGAGCTCCCGACAGCTAGGTATAATTCCTAGTTCAAAACATCAAGGACAACACAGGAACGAATACGCAGGGATAATAATAGAATAATGCCCAATCCCACATATACATATATATCCCAGTGAAAACACTCAGTGGGAAAAACATCACAAAACAGGTGGCAAGACAACTATGGTATCGACGATCAACCTACTACAAAGCCGCAATGGCGGGCAACGGATATGCCACGAGTTCCGCAGTACAATGAAAATCGTCAGTGAAACACACATTAAAAATCCCAGCATCGGAGCTCAAAATGACTATAGTCTTGGACCATTAGTATGTTACAACGCCGCAACGACAAAGGCTACAAGGACAAGAGGTTTCGTAGACCAATCAAAAAGTCAGAGAAAAAAAAACTAACGTTAAGCAAACCGTCAGCAAAATAAATCATACACATCGGCGAAAGAAAAACTATAACACGAAAGTTTAGTCTGCTCCAGAGCCGCAATGGCGGAACTCAAATAGACTAAGGCTTTTGAGATTGACGGCGATCAAAAACTTATCCTCCATTCAAATGTCCAAAACAGCGCTGACAGTGACAAGAACAAAAACACAAAAGCATACCGTGGGATTGGGAAAGGTCAAAAATTCCATTGCGGTGCTTCAATGATTTTCCATCCGAAACGTCGGCAATACAAAGTACAAGTGCTTCGACTGCGATGAAATAAAACACTAAAAAACAAAGCGCATCGGTTGAAAATACGGTTTTGGATCGGGTTGTTATTCTATTGAGCCTCCGCAACGGCGATTGTGTAGGTGACTACGACCCTGATTCATAACTCAAACCATTTCCAACGGTGAAGATAAGAAATCACCGCAAGTCACAAATTAATTCAAAAGGCAGCATCATCATAAAATATATTTAATCAACAATCAACCTCAACAAATCAAACTTGTAGTAAAGGTAAGCAACCCCAACAAATTAAGTAAGATCAATTTTAAAAGGAGGGTCCCAATTTTTTAGAAATATGGGAAATAGTTGCAGCTGCAACAATTGGCGATTAATTGGTGAACCCGGATCTCTGAATAAATTCTTCCTCAAGTAACAGACTGTTTAACAATAAAAACAACATGTTGAATTCTTTTAGCTATCTAGATTTCCCAAATGGAAAATATATGTACTTTTAAACATTGATGATAGTCCAATTTTAGGAACATGGAAACCAAAATCTCAAAGTCAAGATAACTCTTTTGAGGCCAAGAAGATGAGTTTCATTTTACCTCTGTCTTTGGGTAACTTCCAATTTGGACACCACAAGATTGTAACATATGGTAAACAGAGATATTCATTTGTTCCTCATTCCCATGCCATTTTGCACTTTGTGTGCTTGTGAATTTTTGTCCTTTTGAGTCCTCCTCATGCCTTTCTTTCTGAATTTTTATTCAGGCTCCTCTATCCCAAGTGTCCTTTTGTGTGAGAGATGTATTTAATTTTCAGCTCACGGATCGAGAAGAACCCTTGGCAATTTTTTGTACTTATATGATTCAGTACTTTGCTTTGATAGATATTAATTCTTTAAAGAGTTTTGACTCTTATTATCCCTTAGGCTTTCAATTCTTGGCATGGGATAATTTATATATAATATATTGTTTACCTTGCTTCCTTTCCGTGGGTCTTTTGCTGTCACCCCCAGGACATTTTAGATGTGAAATGGATGGAGCCTCGAAATAGTATTCCAGACCTTTTGATCCTGAGTTATTTTTTATGGATTAAGCAGGACTTCAATGTGTTCATAGCCATTTAGGAAAACTAGCTACTAGAAGAATTTCTATCAGATCAAACAATAGTATACAGTCTTATACCCAAAAATTTCAATTAATTCAGAACTCTTATGCTTTCCATGCAACCAAAAGTTTGCCTCTTTTATTGAAATCAAAAAATAAACTTTAACTAAAAACAAGCAGCAATCAACCAAAAAAATTTATTTATGTACAAAGTCATTTAGAAATAAAAACCAAGAAAAATGAAAAACAGAGAACTAATCCACTAACTGGCCAGTTCTCTACCCACCCCTAAAGATCTAGCAACTTGTATGTTAAGGGGCTAGGATTGACTACAAAAAATGAGAAAGACCTAACCATTATCTAATTCTACTGTTCTTGAAACAAAAACTACATATATTGATTTACAATCGATCTTATCAGCCCATGAATATTGAAGGAGATCGGGCTAGGTGTCTGATAGGTTGTTGGATTCTTCTGATGCAGAGTGTCCCAGTTCAAGTTCAATCAGATAATTTCCCAGTACAGAATTTACTAATTCATTTCTTTCTTCCAATTTCGTGACAGTGTGTTTCATGTAGGGCTCTCTTAATATTTTGATCTGATTTGGGCTTCCTTTATGAGGCAACCACAAATGTGACCAATCCGAAGCAAAATACCCCTTTAATCTCGCTGACCATTCTTGATTCAAAATAAGTCCATAACCATCAGGTATGTCTGCTACCACAATATCAATATATTGACATATCTTTTCATTTGCAGATAAACAAATCAAAATATCCTCCATCTCCCCGACTACTTTCACATTAGTCTTGTCTAATTGAGTAACCTCCGAGGCAGTAGGTTTAGGTTGTCCATTAATCTTTCTGCAAACTGCAAGTGGCATAAAATTAACTGACGAACCAGAATCTACCAAACAGTTGTGCACCTTATGATTCAAAATTTCCAAAGTCAACATGAAAGGTGGTGTTTTAAACCTAGTCTTTCCTCCCACACTTGCTTCAACAACTTCTTCTATAGGTTGGTTTTCTGTGGGTATATTTTCCCTTAGTTCTTCAGGTGTTTTGAGATTTTCTTCTTCAATAGGATTAGCAGGCATGTTGACCTGTTTCAGATCTTGACTGGTAATTTTAGGTGTCTCATCATCTATGTTGTTCTTTAGTTGTTTCTTTACATTTTCTTGCAATTTCTTGATCTTTGAGAGTATTGAATTGTCTTTGTTCACCAAATCCAAGCTTCTTGCTGGCATATTTGTTTCCAATATCTCTTCATGTTTCAGAGTATTTTCTTTTGTTTCAAAAAGCAAAACACAGTCTCATAAAACCATGGCATCATTTTCTTGTTTTTCTGTGGCTTTACCACCCTTTTCTTCTTCATCATTGTCCTCTGTTAATTTGGAATCTCGTAGCTGATTCATGACTATTTCATTGAGTTTATCCATTGAGGACAACTTTTTTTAGAATGAGGCTATTGGTGAAAAGTGAAAAAATTATCCATACCAACCTTAGTTAAGTTCATTGATGCAGAACTATGTGGAGGAGGTTTGGATCGATTGTTATCCTCTCTTATCTTGTAGTAAGGCTTATAGGCTTTTTTATCTTCATTTTCTTTTTCCAACTCTATTATTCTGTTGGAAAGCTTCTGCGTCATTTTCAACATTCCCTCAAAATCATGTGATTGATCCTCCTTAGGTTTAGTTAGTAATAAGGCTTTATTTCCAAAAAACAATTCTCCAGATTGCTTAGGATAATCTTCTATGCTTTCTTTTTCAGCCTCTACTCTTTCAGCTTCTTCATAAGTCTCCGATAACGTAGGTATAACTTGAGCTTTTGCAAACATAGCCAAGTCAGGACCCAAAGCTGAGGTATAATATTCAATCAGAACCTTATCATAGGGCTTATTAGTTGCAGAGAAATTCTTAAGATAAGTAGAAAACCTTTGAGTAAAATTATGCAACTTTTCTTTTCTTTCTTTCTTCAAAGCGCCTAAACATTTCATTAGTGTTGCATGGGTCTTTTGGGATGCATATTTGCTTTTGAAAATCCTTTCAAAAGTGTCCCAATCTGGAATTGAATTTGCAGGTAGACTATAATACCATGAGGTTGCTGCTCCTTTCAAGGTATGTGGAAAAAGTTTGCAGACTACATCTTCATGTTCTCCAGCCCTTAATCCTTCTATGGCTAAGTAGAGACTTTGCAAATGGTCATCTACTAAAATATTCTCACTTCAGTCAAACTTGGGCAGCATCTTCTAGAAAGCCTGAGGAAAGTCATGCAAAGGAGGTGTTAGGTTTAGAGGTGATCTGGCTTTCCAAGCAGGTTGTGGATTTGGTGGGTTAGGTGACTGATTTGCAGTTACACCTACCATGAGTCTGGGTGGAGAGTGAGGTGGAGAATGAACAAGAGTATGGACAGGTGAACCTTTAGGTGAATCAGGGCCTACTTGATTCAAAGGCTGAACAACTTCTTGTAAAGCTATTTCTACAAGTTCTTCCCAATCTCCAACTAACACAGAGTCTTCCAAAACAGGAAGGTCTTTCTTCTTGTATTCTCTTCTAAGTAATTCAGGGATAATCAGTAATCCTCCAATATTCTTCACATAATCCCTAGTGTGTCTTCTTAGATCATTAACAACTTTTTTATTCACAGAATACAAATGTCCTCTATTCTCTTCGGGAAATGGATTAGGAAATGAACTGCTTTCAAAACTATCACTGGTGGATTAATTTCGAGGAAATGGGTTTCCTCGGCCAGCCATGCACTGGGGCCCTCATTCTAGTGCCAAAACCTATTGAGGCCTGGAAAATTGCAAGCAACAACAGCAAGGGATTCTCCCCAGTCAACATTCCCAACTAGCCCATGACTGTTTGGTATGGGGAATCTGTCTGGCTACCGTAGGTCAAGTAACAAAAATTAAAAGGTTTTACCAGTTGCGGCTCGGTCCACTGTATATATTTTTGTTTTTTAACTTTAAGTATGATATGCAAGTGCCTATCTAAAATGTAGATTGATAAAGAATACAAGGACCGGTCACATTGTGATGCCCAGGTTCTTACCTCTCGTCTTAGACTCTGTCACATATGAACCACACACAATAGGAAATAAAACTAAGTTGTCCCTAGGGAGTGAGATTATCATTTAATGAGTAATGTATTACTGTTCATGCATTAAGAAAAATCACAGGTAGTTGTTCTTTGATTCAAAACACATAAACATGAATAGATGGATGAACAACAAGATAGCTCATTATCTGTGAAAACATTCATTACTCATAGTGGAAATTATCATAAAATAAACCAGAGAACATTCATAAAAGAACATAGGTTCAACGAATTAGAACGATCTCACGGTTAATGAATAAAGGATGAAAACAAAATAGTTCCCCTTCAACAACATCCATTGAACAACATTTGAACATTCCACAAAAGCTTTCTCCAATAGGCCAAACTATAATAGTATATTGCAAAATGAAATAGTTCCTCTTACAATGTGTTCTCATTGGGAAAAAGTCCTCACTCTATCTAACTCTCCTATACTTATACAAAATTCAAGACTTTTGGGCTGCCCCAAATGACTCTTGAGCTTCCCCAACATTTCATCTCCCAAAATTGTCTTATATTGAGCGCTCATACAATTTACACTATGTTACATTTAAACAAACTGATAAAGCACTTTAGGTAGAGGGCCCCACTTGATTATTTAGGAACTTTTTCCATGCTTGGGCTTTAGATGCTATGCTTTCAAATTCATAAGGATCGAGAAAATGAATGTTGATTTCAAACTTTGTAGCCTAATTTTTAATCACTTCAATTCTTGATGAGCTTAGGCATAGTTGATCCTCAAGCAACTGTACACTGACTGTTGAATGAACCACTTCATCTTTCAAGATCTGTGGATCTAGGACCTTGACTTTTTGGATCCTTTTCTCATCCTCTTGATATCTGTTCTGTAACATTTCTATGAACAGCTGATGTTTTGGAAATGCATCTAATCTCTGCTCAGCAGTCACATGGCATCGGTTGTAAGTGATCAGTATCCTTCTGCAATACTCAGTGCAAGCTCCTCTCATTTTCTTTACTGCCTTCTTGAACTCTTCTGCTGTGTTTATTGCAAATTCCAACAAGTCATAATCCTGCTTTAAGCCTTGCTGATCCTTTACTGGTAAGTCTGCCGAAATATCTTCATTGGCCTCCATCCTTCCTATCCTTCCCGTCAGGACTTCCAAAATGTCCTGAGACCTATCTACAAAATAGGAGATGGTTTCCAAAATTTATTCCAATATGTTATCCACCTGCAAAACTCTGCATCTTTCTTCTTCTATGGATACCTGCAGCTGGTGCATTTTTCTTCTTTGTGTTAGGGCATGCTCTTTGAAAGGCTGAATACTAGTTTGATGTTCCTTAGCCTCTTTCAAAGATGCTGCTAGTGAAGCAATTTGTCCCTTAAACTCTGCTACTTGTACGTGAAACTGTTTTTTTGTCTCCTCGACGGTAGCCCTTTGTGTTTCCAGTTCCCCAACTTTGCTTTGCAGTTGGTCTCTTTCTATCTTAAGGTTTTCACATGTTGTTTTCAGTTCATCCCTTTCTATCTTTAGCTCATGATAATCCTGCTGCACTTTTGCTAGACTATCCTAAGCATCTCTCCCTGTCTTTTCAATGGTAACTTCCAAAGATGTCTTGTCTGCTCGGAGGGATTGAAGCTCTGCTTTTGAAGATTTCACTTCATTACACATGTCTTCAAACTTTCTCTTCAATATGTTTCTTTCATCCCTGTCCTTCCTCAGAGTGTCCTTTAATTGGGCAGCATTTTTCCTTGATTGCTCAAGGTCTACCATTATTCGATCTACATTATATTCAGAGGCGTGGATTAATGCTGCTCCAGCTTGGATTGTTAGCCTTGGGTCCTTGTCCATCCCATGTACCAAGGTTTTATCAGTGACCATCATCCCCTATTGTCCACCGGTCTCCACATTTTTCTCAGTTCTTTTCACAATTCTCTTCTTTTCTCTGTCATAAAAAATGGTACTGAAATCTGGTACTTCTTCCCATTTTATTCTATTCAAAAGGTATTAGCCTTAATCTAGAAACAACAACCTGCCCTATATTGCTGCCACCAGTTGCAGCAAGCTCTTGAGGTTCAGGACAATCCTGATCTTGCACTTCTTGAGTGTCTACAGGATCAGAAGTTTGTTGATCTGTTGTGGACCCTGTCAGTTTTAGACTTTTAGCCTCCTCCTTTTTTAGCTCTTCATCCTCTTTCTTTTTTCTTTCTTCTTCTTCCTTCTTGGTAGCTTATTCTACATTATTTGTTGCTTCGTGTTTAGCTTTCTTCCTTTCCTCTTCTTCACTCTTAAGCCAACTCTTAGCCTCTTGTGCTGGTCTCCTAGCATCTTCTTCTCTTTTCCTGGCCTCCTCTTCATCAGCTTTCTTCTGCTCAGCTTGGCCCTTACCACCTTTAGTGGTGATCTTATTTTTAAATCTTCTTTTTAATGTAGTCATATTTTCTGCATTTCTGAAATTTTCTTCATCCTTATCCCAATGGTTTGTATATTCAAAATGCACATTGCCTTCCTTGCAATGTTCCACAACTTTGTTCTGAGAATCATTTCTATGGAATTTCATTTCCTCAAAGTGGAAATACTCCAATTCCTGTACAAACTCATCATCTTTTTTAACTTTTGAAAAATTATACCTTCCCAGTTTGAAAAGGTATGGGAGGATAATTTTCCTTCTTGTGCTCTAATAAAAAACTCCCTATACCATCCAAGAAAACCTGCCTGACTGCTTCTTTATGCACCACAAAATCCGTGGCATACTTTGGGAGAAACACAGGTGCCCTGGAGCAACCATGCATTCTAATATACATCCCCTCATCGGTTAAATAATAATTAGCATACTCCTCAATGACTTTCAATGCCTCTTCAGACATACAATTGCATTCTTTCAAGAAAATCAACGTATAAAAGGGCATAATAAATTGTTCACAAATTTCTTTATAATGACTGTAATATTTGTGTGCCCATAACAACTTGTAGGCTATGTACACAGGGGTCATGTCCCTGTCCCACATGCACCTTAGGTTTGGAAATGGCTAGGTGCATAGTATACAATCTATAAATATGGAGCTCATGTAGAACTCAGATTTTTTCTGAGACACCCCTTCCAGAGTTGAAGCAATGTAAGCCGAGAGACTGTTGGACACAATGTTCGCCCAGTTGAATACAGTCCCTTGGGTGGCTACACTGAAGATAATAGGAACCCATCCTAACTTAAAAAAAATTCCGTGAGCTCTCCCAAAAATTATGTTCAGCATTAACACAATAAACCTATAAGGGGTTCTTAGAGTAGCTGTGTCATATTCCCCTGATGGCCTGGTTCAAAAATTATTACCTGGTATCATCATTATTTTTACTGTTTCAACCAGGTCTAGGTTAATCTCCTTCAGCTAATCTTCAGTTAGGTAAACCTAGGTTTCTGGTAAGTGATAAGCTATTGATACATATCCAGGGCTATAAGCAGCATAGCCCTACTTGGCGGTATTGGCCAGAATCATAGTAGTCACGTCTGCCCTAGGAAGAATCCATCCAATCACTTCTAAGCATGGGAAAATCTCAGGCCTGGTAGCTATCTTCATCAAGGCAGATTTTTCAATATTAGCATATATTGTTAACTCTTCAAACCCAGTATCAGGCACCTCCTGGTTTGAAATCAGTCTATAAATATCGCCCCACTTGTAGTTAGATTCCACACCGATGGTGGTTCTAGTATCCTCATAAATGTACTCAACCTTTGTAATAATTTCCACCTCAGGATCCCCTCCAGCAATGGGAGATTTCTTTTTCTGTCTTTTCAACATCTCGTCTTTGGAAAAGTTGCCCTGTCACAAAACAAAATGCCTTTAGGCTTTTCTTTTTGAGTTGTTAACCAGTATTCAAAGAATGAAGAAAAATTGTATAAGCATTTACCTTGGCCATATTTGCAATAGCTAAATCTATGCAGATACAAAACCAGGGCTAACTAGAAAATACTTCTGCAAAAAGATAGGTCCTGAAAAATCCTAAGTCATGCCTGTGATTAAAATCAACATGATCGACAAAATGCGTCATAACCTCGCTAACATTTTAAAACTTCTACCGGTGATACTAAACACGACAATATGTGAAGAAAAACTAGTATGATCAAAGCTAAAACCCTCAGCATTATCAACTTCAATAGAATACGTTCTAACTCCCTACTAAAAAATAAATCCCATCAAATGAGGCTTATCCTCAAAAAATGCGACCCTAGTTCCAAAACACGCAAGCATCCAAATCACCGAAAAAAAACAAACCCTCCGGCATTTCGAACAAAACCAGGGTAAACGCCCACCAACTACAAAAGAAAGGAAAACTCCCCCCCTAGATGGCCATATGCAAACCCAGAAAAATCGGTGCAGACAGCGTAACGGTCATCTGCACCAGTTTCGTAAACAGTCGAAAAAGGTTCAAAAACTCATAACGGCTCTGCAATAATCACCAAGGAAAAATGAGAAACCCCCCCCCATCTGCTAACTGTCAAAGTGAACCACCATGTATGCTGATAAACCCATACACATATGCCCATCGACCACGGTGGAAAAAACCTAACCAAGGACGAGACCCTAGTTCCAAAAACTCAAAAGAAAGGGAAAAATCATGGTTGGCCTACCTGGCAATGAGCTATGCACTCGACAAGGAGAATCTGAAAGCTTCCATGGTGATGCCACCCATGAATGAGCTCCCAATAGCTAGTTTCAATTCCCAGTTCGAAACGACAAGGACAGCACAGGCACGAGTACAAAGGGATAATAATAGAATAATGCTCAATCCCACATATACATATATATCTCGGTGAAAACACTCAGTGGGAAAAACATCACAAAATGGGTGGCGGGACAACTAAGGTATCAGCGATCAACCTACTACAAAGCCGTGATGGCGGGCGATGGAGATGTTACAAGTTCCGTAGTACAATGAAAACCGTCGACGAAACACACATTAAAAATCGCAGCATCAGAGCTCAAAATGACTATAGTCCCAGACTATTAGTATGTTACAAAGCCGCAACGGTGGAGGCTACAAGGACAAGAGGTTCCGTAGACCAATCAAAAAGTTAGAGAAAAAAAAACTAACGTTGAGTGAACTGTTAGTAAAATAAATCATACACGTCGATGAAAGAAAAACTATAACGCGAAAGTTTAGTCCGCTCCAGAGCCACAATGGTGGAACTCAAATAGACTAAGGATTTTGAGATTGATGGCGACCAAAAAATTATCCTCCATTCAAATGTCCACAACGGCGCCGACAGCGACAAGAACAAAAACACAAAAGCAGACCGTGGGATCGGGAAAGGTCAAAACTTCCATTGCGGTGCTTCGCAATTTTCCATCTGAAAGGTCGGCAATACAAAGTACAAGTGCTCCGACTGCGACAAAATAAAACACCGAAAAACAAAGCGCATCAGCTGAAAACACGGTTTTGGATCATGTCGTTATTCTATTGAACCTCCGCAATGGCAGCTGTGTAGGTGACTACGGCCCCGATTCATAACTCAAACCACTTTCGACAACGAAGATAAGAAATCACCGTAAGTCACAAATTAAGTCAAAAGGCAGTATCAACATAAAATATATTTAATCAACAATCAACCTCAACAAATCAAACTCGCAGTAAAGGTAAGCAACCCCAAGAAATTAAGCAAGACAAAATTTAAAAGGAGGGTCCCAAATTTTTAGAAATTTGGGAAATAGTTGTAGCTGCAATAGGTAGATAAAAAAACACTTCCCAGAAGCAAGTCTCAAGGTCTTTCGATGTCCAAAAAAATCATCATTGTTCGGTTCACCAGGCTCACTTGATAACACCAACTAAGTACAAATTAAGTGGTAACATGTGGCTCCAACTTTGGGACGTGTGCTCGATCTGGTCATAGGGCAAGGAGAGGATACGAGAACACCAGAATCTTTGGCATATACACCTTGTAAACACATCTCAACTTGACAAGAAAACCTCAGTAGTATAAGCTTTATAAGAAACCAAATGAACCATTAAGCTGATTTATTTAAACAAAATAAATGTAACTAACTAATGAAAAAAAAGTTGTATTATAGCTAAGTACACAATAAAAATGCGAAAAGTAAATGCTCTCTTTTAAGGAGCTTATTTTCCTACTCTAAGAATGATATAACGAGGTTATGTGTAATAAAAAATCCAATGTAACCACTTAAGAATTTTATTAACATAAATTTGTTTTGCCTTGTCTTTGGTTACCAGCCAAAGTAAGGATACTTTATTCAGAAAATGAAAACCTGCTTGATGATCCAGAATGGGTGGGTTGGAATGGAAATCATAGGCATGAATAAAGTCATAAAAGTTCTTCCCAAACTGGTATGCGCTTGCGCATGCCAGTTCTATCCATGACTGGATAGGACTGATATACTAATCGGCAAGATGAGGCATACTTACTACATCATCATACTGATCATCAGGGATTATCAAATGATAACACGTTGCATAAGCCCCAAGTAGCTCCAAATCATAAGGAACCTCTACATGTGAAGAAGATGGTCGAGACTAATATTCCACTAACTGCTTCTTAATGTATTCATTACTGTTTCCTTTGTGTGGCTCTGCATGATATGACTCTAAATGATTATGGAAAAATTCTGAATGCTTCTCTTCCATATTAATATTTTCCCAGGTATTCAGAGCCACTCTCCCCTCTATGGACATATCGTAGATTGGACTTCCAAAAATTTTTGAATAGACACTCCCCTTGCTGGACATATCATGGATGGGATTCTCAATAATATTTTCACAAGTTGGATTATCTATGAAATTCCAATAGTCATCACTTCCATCTATGTTGGATATGAGAGTCTTCCTTGCTGGTATCACATCCTAATATATAACTACCCTCCTCCTATTCATAATAATCATCCTTCAAATTTTTGGCTTCAAATATATTACGAGAAGTTAAACTTTCCAAAACTTCATCCCTAAGTGATGAACATAGAGGAGTGTCATCATACACATCATAAATTTATTCATAAGTGTCAATCTTTGTAATGGTTTCCTCGTGAGGGCTTTCTGGAAAAATATTAGCATTGCAACAAACTTGAGAATACCTCAAATCTTCAATGTTTTCAGTTATGGTGACATGAGGAGAGTCTTCAACAATGTGTTCAATCATGGGTTCCTTGTGAAGCTCTTCAATAGGATCATCCTGAGTGTGCTCATCTATAATGAAAGTCATGGGCTCCTTTAGCTCTTTTAGGTAGGTGAGGGAACTTTCTACAACAGTTACCATATCTCCCTCACCATTATGCCACCTCTCAAAAAACATAGCATATAAGTATTTAGGGGAGGTAATGCATTTATAAGGAATACCACAAAACCACATTCATGCCTTCTTTTTCAAAGAATGAGAAAAAATTCGCATCATATTATCCCTATGAAGTATGTTGAGTTTATTCACAAACGAAAGAAAGGATATGACATGCATGACAACTGAATCACCATTTCCACAAAAAAAATGGAGCCTGAGAATATCTTTCATCCTGGAGATATGGTTCATAGTTAGGAAAACCAGGGATGCCCGAAAAATCGATGGAAGGATAAACATTAGAAATTAGAGCACCATAATCTTCATAATCCATAACGGCTTATCAGTAGCATATATCAACCATGTATTTTGTACTGGACCGAGTCGTCAAATAATGAGCATTTAAGGTTTTACTATGTCATATGAGCTCATCTACACACAAGTCTCAACAAAATTATGAGAAAGTAGGGTTTTATCCCTTCAATGAAGTTGCAATAAAAAAGAAAAAATAAGAATTTATAAATCTTTCACAAAAATTATTTTTTGCTTTTCTTTGTAAAAATAAAATCTAAAAAAATTTAGTGGAGTCGCCAGATGAAAATTAAATATCTACTCTAAGCATTCATCAAACAAAGAAAAGACAAAAAATGAAGAAAACAAAAGTCGTACTTTGGGAAAAAAAAGATTTATCCCCAACAATGGCACCAAAAGATGTTGCCGCCTTTTACACACCTAGGGGGAACGTGGCAAAAATATTCAAGCCACTCGGTGTTTCCTTAGGGGAAAGTCTTGAGTCAAGGATGTCACCTTGTTCTTGACTCCTCCGTTTAGGCAAAATCCTAACGAAGCCAAGGGGGGTAGACCCTACGAGTTACTAAGGCTAGTTACTTAGATGATGATGGTATTAAAAGAGTAAGTTTTTTAGGAGTTTTGATTTAACAATTGTAAACAACAAATAACATGATGAGATAATCATAAGTAAGCAAAAAATGACACTCAATCACAGAAATGTTGAAAGAAATAAACAGTTGACCAGTGCCTTAAAATGGAGTTAGAAATAATTAAGAGTTCTTGCAAGTGTTGGAGTGAATGTTGTGCAATTGTATCTTGGTACGTTTTAAATTAATGTGAAAATATGAGTGAATTAAATTAGGCGAGGGACTCCAGATATACCCGGGGGGTACTTGGAGTATGTCCAAAAGTAACAACCTCTACGGATACCTGCAAAGAATGTGTGGGCTGAATGGAGTCTCTGAGACTGTGTTCATAATACACCCGCCAAGATGTAACAGAGATCGGCGCCTCGAGGTCACTATCTAGTAGTTCCCACTTCCTTTGGGTATTTTTATACCGTTTATGGTTTAATCAAGGCGTTGGATTTTCTCCTGAGGTAGTTAATTGCGGAAATTGAATCCTATTTATTCTAGTCACTCATGTTGCTTTTGATGCAGCTTGACTGATCAGACGAACCGCAGCCAAGTGTAGAGCATACACACCGTAGTCTTTTCAATTTTAGTAAATTTTTAAGAGCATGTTCTTGTTAAAAAGAAGACCCTCCAAGAATCTCTTTCAGTCCAAGTGGACCTCAATCAGGAAATCAAGGAGGGGTTAATTTTATCACTTGCATGTGAAAAATAAAAATGAAAAAAGAATCAGAAATACACAACACCGATTTTCTAATTAGTCCTACCACGATCCTCTTTCACCTTTCGGTTCAATTGGGGATTTGCGAGGTAATTATTAGTATTACTTTGATTTCAAAATATGGAATAATGAAAAATTCTATCAAAGTATACAATCCTGCATGACAAGACTAAACTAGATCAAAAAAGGGAAAAAATGCAAAGAAAATGAAACGAACGCGGATCCCCCTTGGGGGGATGGGGTGTGGGCTCGAATTATCACTCTAAGCTGCAATTTTTAAGTAAAGTTTAAGATATCTTACGATCATAAATTGTCTTTCAGATAATACTCCATGAGCTGCTTATAAACAAAATTCTTATAATCAGGCTGCAAAACCATTTGTTAGATGATTCATATTTATTTATAAAAACATAACAAACAAAAAAAGAGTCACCTGTAGTAACTCGTATTTATTTAATAAAACAAAAATATATTTGCATAATATCATATTCTACTAAAAAGAAAGAAAACAATTCAAGTATATGAATTCTTCCAATGTAACCATGTTCGAAGCAAAATTAGAAATATACCTTTATCCACATATAAGAAAAATATTACAATGATTACCGAGATATGAAGAATCAACCGAGCTGTTTGATTTAGCAGTAATAAACATTGAAGAAGAGGATGGTACCGTTCCTTGGTTCCCTATCGGAACCATATTTCAATGTGACTTATGTATTCTATGTTTTCTTCTTCATTTGTTATGTCACAAGATCTTTCATTGAACTCTAGGATGTATAAAGAATCTAAGTTTAGTGATGGAGAATATTCAGGTTCTAATGTCCCTCCCTCATCGAATGAGAGGCATTCCAGGTTGATCTTGTCTTCTTGAGGAAAAGGCCATGTAGAAACTTCACTTTCCTTCTTAGTCTTTACAATCCCTTGATCTATAACCTCTCCAAATCTCGTATGGATTTCTTGCAATAATGTTGGTGAGGTAGGTAAAGTGGGTAAATGTTGCAGTTCAACACTGTATGCATATTGTACTTCTTTATTGTTGTTAGAGTGTGGAATGAATTGAACAGGAATGCGCATAGGGCATAGCGAAGGTTTATGAGAAGGTGATTGTGGCAAGTGTAATTGACTAGCTTGTGTGGTTGATCCTGCCTGGAAAATGGGATATTGTTGAAAATCTTGTAGAACAGGAAGTGTTGCATCATAAGAGAGAGTATCCCTATAATCATCAGATGGGACAGAAAGGCTTTGTTAACAAGGTTGATAGGGGTTAAGATGAGGCTGAGAAGAGGGTATATTCTTACTAATCTTGTATTTTCCTCTTGAATACCTTCTACATATTTCACAAAAATTATTATATGATAACTAAAATACGTCACCTGTTCCCATCAAACTTAAAATATCTAAATATTCACTTTTTATGCCTTTAAGTAAAAGTCTTTTCAAGGTATCCTTCCCTAACTATCTTTGTTTTTATCTTTGAAGGTTGTATTGAAAGCGTTTGACATAATTTTCCAAAGTTTCTTCTTCTCCCTGTGTTATTTCAAAGATGTCCTCATTGACCCTGAAATAATCCTGGTATCTTTTCAAGAACATATGTTTCATATTTTTTCGAGTTTGAATGCAGTTCCCACCTAGGCTCATGAACCATCGGAGGGTTGCTCCTTTCAAGGTAAGAGGGAATAAATTTAGATATTGAACATTATATGCTCTACAAAGTATTTCCAATTGAAATAAGAATTCATTGGGGTCTTCATTCTCTAGTCCGTGAAAATTTGGAAAAATGGATGGGGGAACGTACTGTATGTGTGCCACTCCTCCTAGATCTCTAATAGGGAATTCAAAGGTAACAACTTCTTCATCCTTCTTTCCTACCATATTTTCCCACAATATAAATAACTATTCATATATTATATTGGGGTTCTTCTTTCAAATGTTCGTGTTAGTTTGTTAGTAGGATGGGTGGTGCTTACAACACCACTAAGTGATTAAGTGATTTAATTGTAAAATAATTCCTACAATCACATATGAGTAAATTGTACGAAATTAAATTACCTAAAGGCACACGTACATAAAATTGAACTTATGAAAAAGTAAACTATCTATGTCTGTGAAAAGAAAAATGTGCTTAAGGGAAATAAAACAAACTTTGTGTAAAGTAAACACACTTGTGCAAAAAAGGAACAACAATGCTTTGGGAGATCCACTAAAGTGGATGCGTCAGGCTGTCACACTATGGAAATTCCGTAATGAAGTCGTCTTTGCATCTTACCATTTCCCCTTCCCCTTGCTGTGTAATGTAAAGGAAACCTATCTATCCTTATCTATCTAGACTCTGTTCATAAAAAACTAAACTAAAGGAAAACCTAGACTACTGCTACCGTTGGGTTTGGGGGCGCCTATTATAGCAGATGCGCGGGTTCTTACCTCTCGTCTTACCACTCCCTGCCACAAACCTATCACTAAAATTCATAAGCAAATTCTATTTTTTTCTACCTTATAGAACAACTCCTCGGCAACGGCACCAAAATGTTGGGTGTGTTCTACTATCTTAAATACACCTAATATTTAATTATCGATCAGGGTTGGTAGGCTTAGAGTTGCTACAAAATATATGCAAAGCTAGAGGGATTCTTAGGGCATTGTAGAAATACTTTAATAAACAAAAGATTGAAAAATATTTCAGAATGAAAAACCAAGTCAAACTCCTAAAAATTTAATTATTAATGTGATTAAAGAAAAATATCATACTAGGATAATATCATACTACTCATTAATTAACTCTTGTTCTTCTTAATCTAAGAATGGGAAAACTTTCATAAACAACTTCAGAAACTGAGAAAGGTCTAATTTATGAATAAGTAGAGAAAAATTTTAAAAAGCAAGTAGAAAACTTAATAAAGAAAACTAAATTAAGAAGACTTCTCTAATTCTCTAACCTATAAGCATTTTCAGTAAACATACAATTCAAGAAATAAACCCTATACTAGTATTAATCTACAAAGTATTAGTGTATTTTATAGAAATTAACATGTCTAACCCTAAGTTCAATATAAACAATGATAAATTAAACTAAACCAAAGATACAATTATCAATTATTAAAGCGATGATAAATGAGGAAATCAAAAACAAAAGAAGTAAATCAAATCATAATTCAAAAACATGCTTTGATTGAAAATAAATACAAAAAGGCTTTTAATGAGTACTTTAAAATAATCTAACCTAAGGTCCTATAGGCTAATATAACTATTACCTAATTATCAAAACATAATAGAATTAAAAAAGCCAAAGAAATAAAACTGAAAACAGGTTAAAAATAAACTAAGAACACTAAAGGTCATATGGAAGACTGGACAACAGTCTAGAAGGAAGGTCCAAATGAAAGGCCGTATACAAAAAATAATAATAACAGGCCTAAATGATTTAATTATCAGCTGATTTTTTGCATATGAGAACAAAATGCATAAAAGACAAGAATTAAACCTAGTTAATTATTTAAAATAATTAAAAAGACTTCTAATACTAATCTATGCTTTGGAAAGGATATCTTATATTATAAAATAAAACAAATTTAAATATAACTGAACTAATCAATATCTAAACAAGGATTAGCAAAAATAACTCTAAATACAAATTAAACCTAAGACTGACTAGATTTTATCTAATTGCAAACATACCATTAAGCATTAAACTAAAAAGAAAGCTAAAAACAAACTACATATGACTGATCATTTTAATTCTATAGGCAAAGACTACATTAACAACATAATGTAAATTACATTAAATACAATAAACATAGGTTACAGAGAATAGAAAAAAAAATATAAACAAATTAAAAATAAAACCACTTGTCTGTGATGAAGAGATAACAAAAACTCATACGGAAATAGAAACCATGAATTGTCGAGGGGCCCTCTCAGCAACTAGCAAATACTTTCACACACACTCATAAACAGCAAGACGTAGAACTTTTATTAAAAAGAAGGAACATAGTTACTGTTAGCACCATTTTAGTTTTGCCGCAGTAAGCGTCATTACCTGAAAATTCTGAGTTTCTCTTGAGGATCAAATGGTTTTCAAACATTCCTCATTAAAACAATTTATAAAAATTCCGAGGTGGCGTGAGAAAAAGTTAAAGGTTTTTGGTTAAGAAGGAGATATTTTATAGAGACAAATTATTCATTATGAATAATGTTTACAAAAATTCATGAAATATATTTTGTAAAAGGAGGCTAAAGGTTATGTTTTATAAAAATAAACGAAATTTATTTTTATAAATCTGAAAAGAATTTGGATATTTTATGGAAAAATTAAATGGGATATTTTACCAAGAGTTATTTTAAGCAAATCCCAAGCACTCAAGAAATTATGATGTCACTTTGTTTCTTGGCATAAAGTCAAATTGGGCTCGCACGCCCAACCTGCCACTTTTGCAGCAAAATTAAACATAGATCAATGGCTCATATCAAACTCAGTCACATCCGATAGCTCATATAAATTTTGCATTATGAAGATGCACGAGGTAATTAAAATTTGATATTTGCAAAATGATGTTAAATGGTAGATAGATTTTGACGGTCAGATTGGCAGGTGAGGACAATCCACAGATAAAACAAATTTTGTATTGTCAACTGGCAAGGAGAAATGAAGTTTTACAATTCGTGAAATTTTAAATGGTGGGAAGCTTAGGGCATGTGTTGAATTGGAAAGGCAAATTGATGGTTGTAAAGCTTTCTGCTGGATGGAAATGCTATTTAGTTAATGCTTCAATATTGGACGGAATGAGCAAATAAAAACATGTGTTTTTATCCCATTCTTTGAGAACGAGATCAGTGATCCTAAATGTTTTCATTCAGAGAAAATGAAGAGTGTTTAGATTTAAAATGGTTCTACACTTTGTTTGAGTTAGGTGATGACAATTTTCAGATAGCACATTTATCATAAAGAGCATTTAAAACATTTTTTGAAGCGACCGACAAATTTTTCCCTATAAATGGTTGTTTTGGTCATTATTTTAAATCAATTGTTCCTGCCGAACCAAGATGATTTTTCAGAAACCGAGAGAGGTTTTCTTCATAACACACCTATCTACAATAACCTCTCTCATGTTTTACCCAGGTGCTATGGATTGATAGAATCGAAGTCATCTTCAGAGAGCTAATTTCCAGATTTTTAAATGACTGTTTTAGTCAATTATTTCAATCAGTTGTTTCCAGAACACCATAAATAATTTTCCAAAATTTAATGAGTTTTCTATTAAGAACATGATCATGTTCAATAACCTCTCTCAGTTTTTACCCAGGTCCTATGAGTTAGGAGAAACGAAGTGAGTTTTACAGGCTATGTTTTAGGTTTTCCAAAGGACTGTTTCAGACATCACACTCAAAGAATTGTTTTAGCCAAATGAAGTTGAATTTCAGGAAATTGAGAGAGGTGTTTCTTCACCATAGGAATATTTACAAAAACCTCCTTCATAATTTACACAGGTATCACAGGTTGGGATAATTTAAAATATCTTCACAGGGTATTTTTCTAGAAATTTATTGGTTTACTGTCTAAGTCATCAGTTTCAAAATCAGATCCTGAGGAGCTAGAGCTGAATCAGAGGAAAATAAGAGATGGGTTTTTTTGGAAACATGGCCAATTACAAAAGCATCTTTCAAGTTTTGCACAGCTGTCACCATCTGGGATATGTAGGAGGGGCTTTTAAGCCTGTTTTTCTAGTAGTCCACATTTTATTTTTGTCTTATGTGAATCGTGGTGTGTAGGCCACGTCCGAAGTTTATTAGAATATTTTCTTCAGTTGTAACAAATTTTGATTCTCGAATGTTGGTTTAGGAAGTCCAAAATGCTATTAATTTACCTCCTAAAGAAGGATAAAGGGTTGAAAACCAATGTAATTTTGTTGTGTATGTTTTCAAGAGTATTTTAATAAAGTTACAGAGCTGAGGTCGATGTTTTACACAGGGATTCATGTGTTGTTTATATTACATTCTTTCGCTTCCTTTCTCATGTGAATGTTTTTCTATTTTTTCTCTTCCATTATGTTTTCTTTCATGTCTGAAATAAGTGTATAACAATTTGTAATTCATACATGCTATGCTCCGTCTGTTGTTTCAGATATTCACCAAAACTTTCTTCTAAAGTTAATACAGAATTCATTTTCCAATGCTCTGTGTTGATGGTCTGTTCATGTTCTTCTTTTCCACGAGACAATTATAATTTGACAGTGATTGAATGGCTATCTTGCCTCTATGTTGAAATCGCCTGCATAAGTTCTGTTTATTTCTGTTACACATCTTGACTCCATCGCCCAATGGTTCTATGTCTTGTTTCAACCAAATTTACAAACAATTTATAGTTTCACGTGTATATATCTGGCATTGTTAATATTTGGTGAGAGATACCTCTCAGAAGAGAAGAAGGCCAGTTCTATCTTCAAAAGTGGTTCTGTTGTTACCCGGGAGAGGGCCTTCCGCAACCTTTGGGCTCAATTCTAGTGCTAACAGTTACAATCTTCTTCTCTCAAAATAGACTAACTATCTACCTAATGGATTGATCAATCCCCTATCTCTCTGCATAGAGGTGTTTATATACACACTGTTTCCAAGATATTGAGCAAGTCGACCCTTTAATGGTCGACTGCTCTTCTAAATTTAGTCAATCATAAAAGGAAATAATTAAATCTCATGCCAACACATAGGCATATCCCTTCTTTGGAATAAGTATGGTTTTCTTCAGTGTGAACGTGGCATGCAGGCTCTCTCTCCAGCATGGTTGATGGCAGCGTGTTGGGAAGCGAAGAATACATAGTAGCGAGTCTCTAAAACGAGAGATCTTTCTTCAACGTGAACAGATCTCCTTAGTGTGTGTGATATGGCATGCAACCCCTTCCTTAGTGCAACTGACGATGTGATGTTGAACAAATGAGAGCACACGGTGGGCAGATCATTTCATTCTTCAAAGCACGTAGACTGGTAACAATTCAAAGGTTAAGCAAAGGAGGCCACGAATGATTCTTCTAGACTGGATTTATTCCTCCCTTTGAACACGTGGGTGATAAGAAACGTGATGGATATATTAGGCTAAGAGATTCTTCAATCATCAAACACGTTGATAGCAGGTGGTGAGCGAAGGAGATTGCAAGCTGGTGCACTATCCAAAACACGGCTTTATTACCCAGGAACATGGATAACAAAACAGTTTGCATATTACTTCAACGTTTAATGCCTGATATCGGTTATGGACAGTGCGCAACTGATTAGCGATCTGGAAAACGAGCTGTGTGATGAGTTGGACATGCAACTAGACAGCAATTACGCAGATCAAGCTGAATGATAAGCTGGATGGTTGTTGCGTAGATCGGGCTGAATGGTAAACTGAATTCGTTTTGTTTATAAATTCTCTCAAACGTACTACATAACCTGCAAACAAATACACATATTAATTAATATATCGAATATGCTTTAAATAATATAGTTTTGAGTTAATAAAATCATAAAAAATGATATTAATAACCAAATTTGGATAAACATTAAATTTGTTCTTACCTTGTGCTAAATAACGATCTGCATGGTATAAAATACATGAAACGTAATAAAATATGCATTTAAATGTGTTATTTTAATGCCAAAAATGATAACAAAATGAGGCTCAACAGTCCCTGCGGACGTCGCCACACTGCTTCCTAATTGCAACCTCGACACTTTTCTTTGCATGACCACTTGCTTCTAGTGCGTCAGCCTCCTCATTACCACCTCATGCATTTTTTTGTTTTTTACTGCACAATGCCTCAAGCATCGTGATGCACTAGTCCCTCTCTGTAGGGATTGAGTTGTCTTCCATTTACTAACTTAGGAAACATCGCACCATTTAGTTATTGCAACTGCATTGCACCTCCTTCGATAATGAAATTGATTACATAAGGAACTAACCAATGCATTTGCAACTTACCTGGATGTTTTACAAAGTTACTGTCATATAGCAACACCAAGTTTCTTTACTGAAATTGCTTGTTATTGATGTGTCAATCATGCCATGCTTTCTGTCAATCATTCCCAACACGTTGATGAAATCTCCCAATGAACTGGTCTTCTTCTAGTTGCACCAACTGAGCTAGGTGTTCTTCCAATGCTCCTTTGTCATCCATCCCTATCGTTGCAATGATGTGCAAACTTGGAATAATATATTCCATGGCATTAATGCTTCCTTCCGATACACCAACTTGAATGGTGTATTCCCTCTCAACCATTTGCAAGTAGTGCGATAACTCCATAATACTGTCAGAATATTCAAGTACCAATTATCGTGGTTTGCATTACAGACCTCTGTGAGCGCATGCTCCAACAACTTATTGAATGCTTCAATTGTCTCATTAGCTTGCATATGATAAGGAGTTCTCTTTTTGTGCTGAATTTGGAACTCTTCTGTCAGTGCACTGATAGTTTGATTGATGAAGTGACTTCCCTGATCATTCATCAAGATATTTGGACAACCAAATTGAGTGACAACATTGTCGAATAGGAACCTTGTTGCAGTTGCAACAATGCAATATTCCATTGGTACGTCTTCTGCCCACCTTGTTAAGTAATCTTTGTTGAGAATATAGTTGTCATTGATGTCAAAGGATTTCACAAATGACAAAGGAATAACCAATAGACATGTAGCAAGATGAAATAAGTAAAAGACAAAGGATCCATTACATGGATTATCATTTATGTCAAGGGAGTTCAACAATGACAAAGGAAAATTAGTAACAGTGTTGATGACAAGGGAAAATTAGTAACAGGGTCGATGAAAGGAGAAATATCTACAAAGAAAGTAGTGGAAGATCCATAGATTAGAATTTGGTATCCACAAGATCCATAGATCAAACAGATCAACGAACATCAACGATTTCCCTAGGAGAAGGAGAGAAAACAGAGATCGATTGATCGATTATCTGATCAATCAGCATGAAAGAGAGAGCATGAATTCATCAATTAGATCATTGATATTTCATGAATGAAATATGTTTTAGAATAATCTTGTTGCAGTTTTCTGGATCAACAATCGATCACTGTATGGATCGATAATAAATGAGACATAAGTATGAGCAGGCTTAGATGGTTTAAATCGTGGTAGGATCACATCCATGGTTGAAAGTTAATTTCATAGGTTGGAGTTACATCTAAGATAACCCAACACTGCCTAAGTTAAGTCATCCTCACGATTGTAGATCGTGTGGTGGAGATCTGAAGGTTTTGGAGATCTACGACTAATGTGGATTTCGTTGATTTAATAGCGAGGAGGATAAAAAGGGAGTTGGGATGAAAAATAAAATAAAAATAGCCAAGAAGGAGATCAATATCAATGGATGAGGTTGATCATTGAATCAGGTCAATAGCTTCCAGTTATTTAATGGGGAGAACTAGCACAGATTAATAAAATCCTAATGTGCACAAAATTTGAATAAAATCCACCTTGTGATATTTGGGGTCCACTGTCGATCTAGATCTAACGGTCCTCATGCATTTCAAAGATTCAACTAGAAGGTGATTTAACTACTGGGATGGGTGTGAAAATTTAATTCAAACAAGTTTGTTCTATTTGGATTCCAATGTTGATCCGACCAGATCTAGATCTGATGGCCCTCAATGAATTTCGCAGATTTTACTAGTAATCTAGTTAACATTCTGGATGGGAGAAAATTTTCATTGAGAAATAGTTTACTAACAACAAGGATGGTCCATATAAGTTAAGAGAAAGTATAGAAGCCGATCTTGAGAAGATCGACGACGGTGAACGATTTCCACACAAAGAAAAGGGAAAATTCACAAATCCGCATTTGATCGTAGATCAATGGTTAGGATTGAATATATAAGGAAATATACGGTGGGGAATTATTTTCACACAAACAAAAGGGAAGATCCACAAATACACATTAGATCATAGACCGAAGGTCAGGAGTGAACCCATAAGAGAATCAATGATTCAGAAGAAAAGGGGAAGGAAAAAAGCAGAAAATGAGAAATCAAGGTCTAGAATAATATGGTGTTTCGCTACCCGAAATCTGGAAGATCGACAATCCAAAAAAAATCCGCATAAGGTAGACAGTGTGGAAGAAAACTATCAAAAAGCAGAAATATCAAAAAGACATGTTGAAAAAAGTCACAAACCCACAATCCACAATCCAGAAGATCGACGGTCAAGATAGCACTCGAACGAGATCGATGGTGTAGAAAGATTGGTTCGGAAAGAGGAAATCGTGGAATGATATTTGGAAAGAGTCACATATCTACTATCTAATTTTATCTAATATCTACAGTCAAGAAAAATCCTGAAATGAGATCAACGAATCAAGATGATTGCAGAAATAGAGATTGTGGAAGAACACGACTGGAAGAATAAAATGTAAATCACTTAACATGGAATGTTTTAGTTGTTTTGAAGAATCATGGTGGAGGTAGATGACTCTACGAATTAGTAATAGAATGAGAAATTAATCTCTCATGAAGAGGCACGATCGAAGAATGAAATGATGCAATGGTGAAGAGATGCGTCTACAAGAAATGTGAAGGTATTTATACAGAGAGGGAGGAGTGAGAGAAATCGTCTATGTGTTCCAGATTATAGAAGAAGAAGTAGAGACCAGTGAGTGTGACAGATATTGAAGGGTAAAGGAGTCTAGAATATTACTAAAAATATATAAGGGTGGTAGGGTGGCGCTGGGGTAGGAAACAAGCATGTAGGGGGTTGTAGCCTTCTTCCAGCAGAAGATGGTAAATAGAGTGTACTAGCATCATATCAGTTGTAGCTGAAAAAATAGTGGGTTCCATTAGTTGTTGGTAAATAGAGTGTAATACCATAATTGTATGTAAGAGAAGGAAAAAACTATTTGTAAATAACAATTTTGTAGTAATAGGAAGTATTGGTGATTTACGCAACTGGGCTTCCATGATAAATTTGTGTTCTGTCTTATTGTGTATTATGTGTTTTAATGAGTAAAATAAAAGTGGTTTTAAATTAATAGAAATTACAATACTAATTCACCCCCCCTTTCAGTATTGAACAATATTTCATCAATTTGTCACTGTGATGATATATCATGCACTGGTTCTTTTTCTTAGTGGGTTGATTGCTCCCACAAAATCCACTGCCCATTTATCAAATGGTCACAGTGTTACTTGAGGTACTAATGGAATCTCATCCCTTCTTGATGACTTCCCTATTCTTTGGAAAACATCACAAGTCCTCACATAATCTGCCGCATCACCATTCATAGTTGGCCACCATAGTCCTATGCGGAGTACCTTCCTGGAAGTTGCACAACCTCCATAGTGTCCACTTGCAACTCTTGCATGTGATTCTTCCAACACCCTTTCCTACTCATGCAGTAGGATACATCAATGTAAGATCTCATCAGGTTCCATCGTATAGAGCTCTCTAACAATCAACTGAAAACCACGGCCCGAAAAACCAACTGCTTCTTTTGATTTGTGGTGAACACCTTCGGTGCCATTCCTGTCGCTAAAAAATAAACTATTTTATCATAGTTTTCATCAACCATTCCAACTCTAAATAGTTGTGCATCAGATAGTCTGTCCTTGATGTTCATCATTTCTTCACCTGTCTTGATTCGCGACAAATGGTTAGGTTCTGCATTCCAGTGACCTAGCTTCACAATGCTTTCGAAATCAAACTCTTGGATGAGGAGTATCTGGTGACATATCTCCCCCCCGTACACAGGATTATTCACCGGGTATTTCAACATGGATTGTTCAGTGAACATCTTGAAATGTCCTCCCAACAGATAGTGTTGAAATTTCTGCAATGCATACACTAGTAGAAAATGAGAAATTAATGACTAAAAAATGACTAAAATCATGCTATAAACGATTATTTTTGAGTCGGTGACTAATAGTAGAAAATTTCTACTATCTTATAGCTAGTCGTATTTCACTAGTCATTAATAGCTTGAGTTAGTAGTCATTGATTTAGTAATTGATTTAGTCATTGATTTAGTCATTGATAGACAATGATTTAGTCATTGAAAGTCAATGATTTAGTCACTGATTTAGTCATTGTTTTAGTCATTGATAGTTAATGATTTAGTCATGGATTTAGTTACTGATTTAGTCACTAAGTTATTCATTGATTTAGTCACTAATTTAGTCACTGATTACAACCATTAATGACCAAATATACGACTAAATAAGCTACTACATGTTAACATATTAATGACTAAGCTAAATACGACTAAGATACAGGAAATTAGCTACTAATAGTCGTATATATGCGAATTTAGTCGTTTTTGTTGTCAGAAATTTATGATAGGGCACAAAGAAATCAAACCACCAACCTCCTGCCTATAATTAGGCAGACACTCTACCATTGAGCTAGCACCCTTTAAGAAGTTGTTATTGCTTAACAATGATGATATTCAAACAAATTTATGATAGATATCAATATACAAACTACATAATTATTACTATTACAAAACTAAACTGGCATTCTTTCCATGGAAAGCTTCCCTAACGATATTTACACGTGAATTTAATTTTATATCTGTTCCACTCATTGCATTAGGTTTGGCATCAATGTGTTTTTTATATATAAACGTTGATGACTGCCCACCCTTATTGACCAACAGCTTGCCATGATCAGAACTCAACCCTGATGCCGCAGCTTCCACCACCAAGGCAGGGAGATTTAATGTTGGAGACACTGAAAGTGAATGAGATGAACTTTTTTTAGGATTAGAGGAGCCCTAAATAGCTGGGATCCTCATACCAAATGATTTTTCCTATGTAGCATGGGAGCCCCTACAACAAC
This sequence comes from Pseudotsuga menziesii, assembly GCA_001517045.1. Taxonomy (NCBI): domain Eukaryota; kingdom Viridiplantae; phylum Streptophyta; class Pinopsida; order Pinales; family Pinaceae; genus Pseudotsuga; species Pseudotsuga menziesii. Next base: position 175,418 of record LPNX010333558.1, on the reverse strand, counting down.
CATTAATGTCTCAATACTCAATAAGATATGTAATATTCCACCACAAACTCCTAAATCATATGGAAGCTTATGTTCACTAAACTTAATGTGTAATGTTACTCTACACCAATCCAGGGTGTGCTAGAAAAATAAACAAATATTCCATGACAAGAAACATATTTCATACCAAGATGCACTAGCTGGAAATACAACTGATCTTCCAGTAGCTCCACTGGCAAGGGAAGTCTCAGCATTACCTCATGTGTTCTAGTTTCACATGGAAATATGAAGTATATATTATTAGGAAATGAAAATGAAGCCATGTATAAAGAATCTAGCAGACAATCACTGAGGTAAAACATAAGATGTCTAAATAAAATACACATTAGCTTCTATACTAATGATTATTTAAGACTGAATCAGAAGCTATTAAATAATCTAATATGGAAGCATAGAAAAAGATGCCTGCACAGATATCAATAACAAATGCTAAAGATAATTGGATGGAAGTACAATATACTAAAATCCTAAAGTCACTTACAGGAGCCAAGGATTTGCTCAATTTACTTGAAGAAGCTGATCCAAGCAAGGAAACCGCTGCCATTGGTGGAGGTAAACAAAGTCCCCAGTGTTGCTATGAAGGATTTGTAACATCCTAGAACTTATGAGTTTTGCTGCTAGAAAAATAGGACATAGAAAATCAAAAATCATAAAAGCTAGATGTGAAATATTTTTTAAAACAATTTATCCCAATAAATAAAACTTTCTAAATTAATTAAATGCTAGAACAGAATTATAGGGGATTAAAGCAGCAAACTCGTTCATATCACCCATTTACTTTTGGTAGATGACACATTGATTTTCAATCAATAGTTATGTTAGGGAGCTGGAAAAGCTTAAGGGGCTTTTGGACCTCTATTGCAAGACTACAGTAATGGTAATAAATATGAATAAGTCTTCAGAAATGTAAAGTGGATTGGCAGAGTAATTTGAAGACCGAACCAAAATCATATTTCCCATTAATTATTTCAAGAAGTCAAATACCTAGATTTCATCTTGAAACCATATGATTGAAATTTAAATTTTGGCCGTAACTATCCTGTGGTTCGTATATTAACCTTCATTAATTTATTCTAGAGAGCATACAGGAGTATTGGATGTCTATAGCACAACGACCAAAAGGAATCTTAACCAAATCATAACGAAGTGTTTCAGCATCCTTCACATAGGAGGGAGGGCCAAGAAATTCCACTAGTTATAAATGGAACATGGTAGCCAAAAGTAAGCTGGGAATGGGGTTTAAAACACTTCAGCTCAAATTTTGCAACTAAAAGCCTTTATAGATTGCTTTATAATGATGGACACTGAGGTCAAGTTATGAGATCCAAACACTTAAGAGATGCATCCATGGAATATTGGCTTAAAAAAAACGATCACAGGATGCTTCCATTACAAGGAAATCCTTTGGTAAAGTTTTCCCCTTGGTGGGTAAATAAATGAGGGAACTGAGGAAAATTTAGAATTGGAAAGGACCCGTGGATTAGGATTGAAGGAAATTTCAAATTTCAAAGGCTCTGCTAGATATTTTACATGCTCAATGGTCTATACCATCATAGAGAGGCGAACTCGCAATTGGCAAGAAATGCCTAGTCTTGAGGATGGCTAACAGCAGACAGTCTTAAGTTTACAAGGTGAGCCAGAGGAATGAGACGATTACATTGACTTGCCCAATCATCAAGGATCCGAGAATTTAAAGTGTTCAAGGATCAAGGGAACAAGGAAATGTGCTCCATGAGTAAAAATAGGTTATGCTACCAAAGTGGAGGAACTCATGCAAGAGAGAGAATCCTGGAGGACAGTTGTTTGGAAGCTATTCAGCCCTTTAGAAACAAAAACACTAATGTGGTTGGTACTGGCTAATAAAGTACTACCAGTGGACAAATGAGATATTGGTACAGACAAGGGTGATGTATCATATGCAAATGCAATGCTAAGTCTGTGGATCACTTCTTCGTCTTGTGCACCTTCTCTAGATCTGTATGAATTGACGTGTCACAGGTTACAGGGGACAGATCAAGATGATATATATAGGCATAGCTTGGTAGATTGTCTAGTACTGGATTGGTGACAAAACTGTAGCAATTTTTCAAGCTCCCATGTTTTGCTTATATATGATATATGGATGTCAAGAAATTTGATGATCTTCCTGGAACAGGTCTTCATAGTGTCCCAGGTAGCACACAGGATTAGAGAGGTAATGGACAGAAAAAGGATTCTAAAAGAAAAACCTTCTAGCTATTCACTAATGCATTATATTGATAAATAAAATCCTAGGTATTTTCAAGAGAGCATGAAAAGGAGTATCAACTATTTGTGGAGCTAGTGCTTAGTTTTTTTCGACTCTTCTTTTCATTTGTTGCTACACTATGAGGCTAGTAAAGGGGCAAGCAGGGCAGAAGTCTACATTCAGGCTGTGGAAAACAACTGAGAATGGAGGAATTAAACAATTTCAAGGTTATGGAGATTCAAAGTTTATCATAGATTGGGATAATCATTTGTCCAGCATCGAGAATCTGGGCCTGTATTAACCAAGTTCAAGAGGTCAAAAAATGTTTTGAAACCATAATAATAATCCTTTTTTGACACATTTACCAAGATTTCAACTCAATGGCAGACAAGCTTTCTAAATATACTTTGTTGTTATAGAAGGGTACCTTAAAGAATGAAAGGAGGTGTCTCCTCATCATGAATGTCCAAACCATATTTAAGGCCAATACATCATTGTCATATTCATCATCTAATATATTATAATATTTATCATTCAAAATGATAGTCGGATTCGACTACTAAGGGACCAATCGGATTTGGTTGTTCCATTTGGTATCAAAGCGGATTCGCTCCCTCGGCCTGAGCTCGGATTCGGCTCACCCTTCCTCTCTCATCTAAACTCGTACCACCCCATTTCTCATTCTCCGATGCCTTCACTCTCCCACCTGCTCCTTCATCTTCGGTTGCTCCATTTGGTATCAAAGCGGATTAGCTCCTGCACTCTGAGCTCGGACACGGCTCATCAATTCCTACTTGAGCTCAGACTCAGCCCATCAGTTCCCGATTTCTTCTGCTGCTCCATGTATTCATGTACATGGAAAATGGGACAACCATAATAAACATAATGGGGTAAAAATTCAAGTTACAAATGAAAGGAAAATGACAAACTATTGCGTAAAGACCAAGCACATACCTAATACAAGTTCTAAAAAATACATAAATGAAGTAATGACATTGTTTCAACACAAAACGAGAATGAAAAGACAATAATCTAAGCTTTGAGGACAAAGCTCCCTTAAAGGGAGTGGCAATGTAATGAACATAAAATAAGATTATAATTAAATAATTAAAAAATTTATAGTTAGGTTAGAATGAAAGGAGGTGTCTTCTCATCATGAATGTCCAAACCATATTTAAGGCCAATACATCATTGTAATATTTATCATCTAATATATTATAATATTTATCATTCAAAATGATAGTCGGATTCAACTACTAAGGGACCAACCGGATTCGGTTGCTCCATAATATATCCTCCTTGATAGTGTGCAATTTTATGTTTCATACTAATGGTCGTGTGCTATGCCATCACCAACCATAAGAGTTAACTCCTAATGACCTTTTACATGGAATTAACTTATTTATAGATATGGATATTGATCAATAGTAAGGATTTTTGTAGGTCCAAAATACCCATTTGTTATGAGATATAGCTTTATAAACCACACCAATAGGAAGCTACCACATGTCCTTCCCGTAGTGCCTCCCATAACATTAAATTTCCATCTATTTGACCATTGATTAAATCCCTGTCATTGTTTTTAAATCCATTGAATAGTGGATCCTTACATGTTGTAAATATCCCCCCTCATATGTGTGCTACTATATGATATGCACTAATGGAAGGATACCATGTTTCCAAGCCCCACAATCCTCACCTTTGTTAACATGACTTGCAAGGATAAACTATTACATAGATTTGGATCCAATTTAGTAGTCTAATGCTTTGCAGGTTCTAAATACCTTCCCTCCCTACCATGAAATTTTATAGCCTACATGAATAGGTGGATGCCACCTATCCAAAATGCATAGACTTTTCTACATAGTTAGCAAGCCTATTGTTTCCCCGTAACTTAACTCCTTGTCATTGACATGGAAGGGTTCTTACTTAGTGTATGCTTCCATTGGAATGAACAAAGGTACATCATAATTTGACATTTGAAATCCTTGTGTTCTTATACCAAAGATATTCAAAGGAATATTTATTTTATATGCACAAAAACCCTTCAATGCCAAATAAACTAAATTCTATAGCAACTAAGAAGTAAGTTTCCATTACATTTACTCGAGTGTTGCACTTAGTGTCTTAGATTTATTTTAGGAACATATTTTTCATAAAATCATGTTTTAATTGTAAAATCTAATGGTGGTTGGAAAGGGTTCCATGGCTCACGATATCTAATGTATTAATTTAGATAAAATCGTGTTGGAATTGTAAAATCTAATGGTGGTTGGAAAGGGTTCCATGGCTCAAGATATACAATGTAGAAACACTAGCTCTTGGAAGTGGATTGGATAAACCCTTCTTGTATCGCTTACGTACAAATGACAAGGTCAAAAACCTTGAAATGTGTGGCAAATTTCCTATTATTCAAGGATAGGTGGAACAAGTTTGTGTATTGACATCAAAATCATTTCTAGGTGGACATATAGTGCATAAGTGGTTTTGTGGGTGGGTTTGCAAGAATGACTAAGTGTTGAGGACTACCTTACCCATAAATACATGGTTCCTTCAACATAATGAATTTTTAAATATTATTACAATAATTTGCAAACCTTTGAAATTCCTTAGCATGGATGTAATGCAACCAACCACATTTATGAACATAAAGATAATACTACATATTCATGGAAAAATTGCACATTCTGAGAAAGGTTATCATTAGTTGAGTTGAACTTTAGTTTTTTATACTTGCTAACTTTTTTTTCCCAAATTCGATAAGAATTTTTCAAAATTTATATTTCCACTTAGTAGTAATATGGACCATAACATTTTGTCTTTAAAAACTTTGGTACATTATAAAACCTCTTAAATAAGTGAAATCTAGAAAAAACGTTTAAAACGCATACTTAACGAGAAAAGTTTAATATTTCACTAATTAAATTACTCCAAAAGTTGTTCAATGATCAAATTTGAAGGGCGGGTCTTCATTTCAATTTGAAGGGTATATATTCTTTGATCCCTTCGAAGATGAAGTGCGATCTAAATAATTGTACTTCAATTGAAAAGTATAAATTAACTAAACCCTTCAAAAAATGCAATAAACAGATAACGGTCCTTCCATTTTTTTTACAATTTTAAGCAATTGAACACACCCTACAAGAAAAAAAATATAACTTTTCAATAAAACCTAATAAATAAACAAAATTTTCTTTGGAAATAGTAAAGTCTATAAAACTATTTTTATGTTACATACATGAATATATTCCAACCATATTATTATTTGATTCATTTGATATCCTTCAAAAGTATTTGAGCTTACATCACTGAAAATATAATTTTTTTTCCCAATGGAAGAGGATTTATAGTTTTCATTTGTTTCCATACATCATAAATAGCATTCCAGTCTACCTTATTTAGAGCATTAGGTGCAATAAGGGAGAGAAACATTAACATATCCTATGTCTCCAATGAAATCCTTGATTTATCATCATTTTTTTATCCTTTTTTAAATTTTGAGAATCCTCTTTCACACATTGTTGTACTTGTTGGAATTACAAGGATAACTTGCCATATTCACATCAAACAAGGAAATCCTTCAAACCATTCATGTTCATCCCCACATAGATACGATGCTCCAAACATATTTTTTTATGGTATGATTTATAAATAGTACAAATAAATTCATCCATTTCACCCAAACATTTAGCACTATCCACAATAGATAACTCCCCCAACACTAAACGTTTTCCAATAAACATTGCAACAATATTTTTGTTTGAGAGTCTCTATCATCCATTTCTTCATAATAATGTCAAGGACTAAAATAATTAGCATCATTAAATAAAGGAACATCTATGAACCTCCTATCGAGAGATTCAATCACCTTCATCACAAATTGTTTTTCTAAAAGAATGCAATCATCTAGTGTCCCTGGTATTTGTATCTTTGTCAACTTTTCAAACCTCAATGGATGTAAATGTACCATACTTGTGCTATTTGAAAAATCAATGGTTCCTACTTGTGCTCTAACTAAAAAGAGGATATTTGCATTGCACCTACCCCATCTATCCCTCCCAAAAACCGTTTATGAAACATGTTAATAGTAACATCTAAAGTAGTGCCAATAAAGGTAATACCAACATGATCCTCTTGTAACTTCTGATTCGACTTATTTAACTCAATGAGAACATATGCAAGAAAACATATGAAAAATTGCACTTGAAATATTGTTTTCAACTCATACATATTTCTCTCCCCTATATTTTAATCTCTGTTGGCGTGAAACTCAAACCCTAGGTTATAAATCCTTAACCAACAATACCCCTATGAGAATCGACATATTAAACACCCAGAAGGTAAGGTCTCACCCAAGACTCTCACAGTGATTACTGAGACTGAAATAAGGCTAAGGTTGAGCAAGCATTGAACAACAATGCATTCACCATAACCTAAAATCATTTAATACAACATCATAAACAATATTTGAGTCCTATGTTGAATGTCATAAACATATTTACAGCATAATACACATGCACTCATTCATCATAATAGACACAATTCATCTAGTAATATTCTCATTTGTTCAATCACATTGTATTCTCAATCATAGATCGCATACATAAACAAAACCAAAACAGTCGCATCATTTTAGCCTTTATACAAATTACAAGACAATTATCAATTTATCGACTATCTTTTAACTAACATTAACAACTTATACCTTACTTAACTTAACTTATCATTAACATATCATTCTACTATGCAAGTGACTATACAAAGTATTGTGAGGGTTTACAGACTATACTACACAAGCTAACACAAAATATATTATGTCGACTTATAAACTATATTGCATGACCAATTACAAAATGTATTACAAAACTTATAAACTTATAACAATCACAACGCTGATAATATTTTAACAAAGCGAGCATGAGTTTGACAAGTCTTTCCATGACCTCTCCTCTAGAGAGACACCTAATTTGATGTATTGGAAAACCTCTAATTAGTGATTTGAAATGATTCCATTAGCTCTTTCAATTCTCTTTGTCGTTTAGTAGATTTTCCAAGCCATGGACAAACTTTGCTTACAAATTTATCAATATACTGCAACTTTAGAAAATGAGATGAAGCATTGTTTGTTTTCAATGCTTCTTTATGAGCTATGCAATGGATATCTAATAAATGAGGAGCATCTCAACATATATTATAAATTAAACCTTCATGACTACCCCTCATGGCAAATGCCCCGTCAGAGCCAAATCCAACTAACAGCATCAAAGATAGATTAATCTTCGTTAGAAGAGTTATCATTGCATCATAAATAGATTGAGTCGTTCCATATTTTATTTGAAGCAAGCGTATTTATTTTGTTACACATTGACCTCTTCCTTCATTTGTCAAATATGTAATATAAATAATCAAATAGTGCTCCATAGTTCGATTAGTGTTTTCAACTAAAATTGGGTAAAATGGGCTATGAAAAATCTCATCTTTTAGCTTTTTCCAATATACCTCCTTAACAACTTGGGAAAACTATTTTCTAGATGTAGTATTTGTGTATGTGTAGTATTAATCTATTAAAGGCATGTGTGGAGTACACTTATACCTATTCAAGCCTCAAATTGACTTGTACATTTCTAAGGGTAAATCATGTATAGAAACAAAATAATGTTTTCAATCACTGATATATTCTCTCATTCCCAACATCTACCATCAGTTCTACATGTTTAGTAATTGGAAGATTACTTCATTTGGTTTCTCCTTCCAAAAGTTGCAAAGAAAACTTATGAGCTTTTGATTCTGCATGGCAATCTAGACCACTAAGTTGAAGAGTGTTGCTTCTCTTTTTAGCAAATGGAGTGTCTCTCTTAAGTTTAACACAGCAAGAACATTTCATCCTTGCATTACCATTGCTACCTTTTACAACATAATCTCATGGAAATCTTAGTTTCCATTTAGATTTGAATGTCCTTTTGTGTGTATTTGATGGTTGGTTCCCTTCCACAAGCTCTACACTATTTGATTCATCATCTTCAAGTGGATGAACATCAACCTCATTTCTGAATTGATATAGTTGATTAGAATGTTGTGGGATACCAAATGCATCAAAAATTGGTTATTGCTTGTTATCATTTTTAGCATGATTAATGAAAAAACATTTCATAAAATTTATACCTATTTCATCAATTCAAACAATATAACAAGTAAATATATAAATAAAAAAAATTGGATGTTTAATATTTTAAAATGAATAAAAATATAAATAAAATAGGATGTTTAATATTTTAAAATGAATAAAAATATAAATAATAGATAAAGTAAAATTATTTAAGAAATGTGACTTGATCCACTCCACATTAATTTCACATTATTTGAAAATTTTAAAAAACAAAGATCTTCTAAATCATATTCTGCATTATTTGTCCCTAGGGTACTATTTGTCTCTAGGGTACTATTGTGATCGATTTGTTTTGACTTTTAATTAGTTTAATTTTTAACTTTCATTGTACTATTTGTCTCTAGGGTCTCTAGGGTACTATTGTGATCGATTTGTTTTGACTTTTAATTATTTTAATTTTTTACTTTCATTCTTTTAAGTTTTAATGTTGCACTATATAAAACTAAAATAACGTATTTATGTTATATATAAATTTATTTTTATCTCACACATGATTCGTCCAAAACTTCATAGTCTTATTACCGGGCTCCTGCTTGTTATTCTCCCTACTACCTAGTACATAACCAAAGTTTTGTTTTTTTCATTTTAACATATACAATGAAATAGTTATTAATGATATCACTTATCGAAGTCTGCAATAATTAATGATATCACTTCTCCATGTTTTTTGTTGGAACCACCGCCATCGCTTTACTGCCATATAACTACCACCACCACGGCCTTGACACCGCCTTACTGTCATAAAGCCACCGCATCTAAATCATCGCCTTAGTTTTTATTCCCAAATGCAAAACTTAGTTTAGGGTGCACTGTTAAACAATTCGATTGAGTTCTTCAAAAGCTGACGAGGTGATGATCTTGAGGTTGCTTTGAGTTGATGTTGAACGAACGAGGTGATGATCTTGAGGTTTCCCTGGACTATGTATCGAATCTCTTTAGCAACCACCCAGAACGTTACAAGCGTAATCAATTACTGGTAAACCAATTCTTTAATTGGCATCTTAAATGGGAATTGGGGCACGCTATTTTGCTAGATGGTTGTCAACTAAAATTTAAATCCAGAAGCTTGTGCAGACCAAAGAGATGAAGGTCCGCATGGACTCTGATGCCTGCGATAGGAAATTGAAGAAGTCTCGGTAAAGTTACATCATGGGGAGTATATGTCCCATATTGACTGTAGAGCGACCCACCTCTTATGAAATATTGAGAGTTTGTGAGTTGTGAAGCTTCACCAGAAAGTCACAATCCTACCGCTTGTCCTTGCAGGTGGCATTGACGATATGAATTTCTTAGCATTCCCCGACGTCGACCGGTGTGTATTGCATGTGGTGCTAAAAAGGGGTAATACAATGACTTCCTAGAATGTTAACTCTGTGACTGAAGATAATTGTTTTCTTATATTTTTTTTACTGTGGAAAGAATGATATCATCATGTCTGGCAAATCAGTTCCCTTCTGCTAGCTTTTTCATGTGTATTTTGCGTTTTTTCATTTGCTTTGCGTAAGCCTTAGCTATTGTGCCATCAATTTCCTTCTTCCAATAATAAATTGTGGTTTGCATGCTACCACCTTTATTTTTTTCCTTTTCTTTGAAGTTCTTATGCAAAGACAAATCTGAAATATGTTGCATGTTCGGTTACTGTAATGGGAGATTTGAATTTTAGATTTGTCGTCTTTGAATGAGACGACGAGACAAGATTTATGCAAGTATGGAAACACTACACTTAGGATGCAATAACCCTTGCTTAACTTAGTTCTCTGAGAGATCGACAGTGGTTAAACAACCACGCCATCGTAGCATCCTTCCAAACAGAGCCTGCAAACCCTCTATTAATCCTGCGAAGAGCGTGGACCTGTAAAAACTTGGCACGCCCAGAGAACCCTCTTTGCAAAAACCATTTATCATAGTATTATATATCACGGCATCCGTCTTACAACTAGATACAAGCATCGCAGACCAGACTTTCACCGCATTCCTGACCTCCACCTGCCTGCATAACCCATGAACCAATATGCTATAAGTAAAAGCATCCAGCTGACAGCCATTTAGCAACATTCGATGTCAAATCTCCATTGCATCATCAAATTTCCCTTCTCTATATAATCAATTCATCATAAAATTGTAACTTAAGACATTCGACACACATCCGGCCTCAAGCATTCTTTTCCAAACTCCTATAGCCTCTTCACATCCTCCACTCTTGGACAACGCCTCAATCAAAACACTGTTACAAAAAACATCAAGTTGGAATCAAATCAAAACACTTACAAAAAACATCAAGTTGGAAACAGTTTAAATCATGGTTTCCAATAGTTCCATGACCTCTTTAACCCTACCTTCTTTACAAAGCTCGCTCATCATAGTACCATGACTCACAATATCGAGCTCGCACCCTCTATTCTCCATCTCAACTAGTAACAAGTTCTTTGCTTCATTGAACCGTGTGAGCTTGCAGAAGGATTTGATGAATACATTAAATGTCTCTGCAAATTAGGGTTTATTCCAACTATATGGAGATATGCATAGAAGGATTTAACCAAATTCAAACAATTACCCTGCATGAGAGCATTGAGAAGGGTACTATAGGAACGAATACTCGGGTTGTAAAAATTCTTTATAATTACTTAAATAATATCTTAAAACAATTTTTCACTAGAATATTAGTGAAAGAACAACATGTACAAAAACATAATAACACAAGAACACGGAGATTTTCCTCGGGGAAACCACAAGGGAGAAAACCCCACAAAACTTCCTCAGTGTAAAACTCAACCATTGCAATGTAAAATCCAAACAACAACTGCTTCCTCCTCCTTGGTGCACTAGTATTCTCTCTCTTGCTAAAACCAGCTTGAGTGAGTGAGTTCAAATGAAGAGGAGCGCCTCCCTATTTATATGATTCTATGATTCTCTTGACTTGACCTCTAACTTGGTGGGGCCGACTTCACTAGCTGTCACGCTGACTTGTCCAACTTGACATTACAAATAGCATTTATTATATTGACACTTGGGTACTAATGACCCGACTTACATTGGGAGGTTTGCATTGCATCCTTCAATTATTCTAACAAGACCAAACTCATCTCCAATTGGAGGAATACAATACAACTAGAATATATTTCGAAGTTACATTATTTTAACACTCCCTCTTAGCTAGGAAGGAATTCAACTGTAGTAGCAACTGCTACTATTACAACTATACAACTCACCGGTGAGACTCTATATCTCATAGGAAGTTTTGGTACAACATCATACATCTTCATCATTGATCTCAACCGGATCTTCTTCATGCGGAATGCTTTGTTTTGAAGATCCATTTTGAGGATACTATTGATTTGTCTTTTGGTCTTGGGACTATTTCCCACACATCATTCTTTATTATGGATTGGTATTCCTCGACCATTGTATCAACCCGTTCCTTCTCTTTTGTTGCATCTTCAAAACAAGTTGGTTCTTTATCAACTAGATCACTCATCAACGGCCATATAGCTGGGATGTGACTTTGGCTTCTTTCTTTCTCTAGTGGTTCCTTCTGGAACACCGAGTATTTTTGCTTTTTCAATTACATCACGAGCCCAGGAAGGCTTTCTCTTTCGAGAAATCATTTCATTGGGCACTTCTTCAGGCAACTGAGGTTCAGTCATGTCATGATCCTCAAGTATCTGACTATCTTCTTCATTCCCAACTGGTTTAAAAGTATCTGTAGCTTTGATAGTTTCATGTTCCTCTTCATCTTCTCTATCTTTCTTCGACTTTCTAAAAGCTGAGTCTTCGTCAAATGTTACATCTCTACTAAGCTCAATCTGACGATATGTTAGGATATAGATCTGATAGGATTTTGACTATTCACTATATCCCACAAACAATCCCTGCTTTCTTGAAGGTTCTATCTTTGTTATTTTCTCCTTGGGAATATGAATAGACACAGGGAAACCAAATATCTTTAGGTGACTTACCTCAGGCTTTTCTCTGGAGAACATTTCTTCTGGAGTTTTGTTCCTAAGGGCACTATGGGAGATTTTTTTTTGTACATATACTGTTGTTCGGGCTACTTCTACCCACATGTACATTGGTAGATCTTGATCATGTAGCATGGATTTTACTACTTCCATGATAGATCTATTCTTTCTCTCGGCCACACCATTTTGTTGAGAATTGTAGGGGATGGTGAGCTCCCTCTTAATCCCATCTTCCTTACAGAAACCATTGAATTCATTTGATGTGAACTCTCCTCCATTATCTGATCTTAAAATATTTATTTTCTTCTCAAAAAGGTTTTCTATTAAGGCCTTAAACTCTTTAAACCTTTCAAACACTTCATCCTTCTTTTTCAAAAAATATATCCGAGTCTTGTGGGAGTAGTCATTAATAAAGGAAGCATAGTAAACATACCCACTTAATGAATTTGTTTGCATTTGCCCGCATATATCTGAATGGATAATATTTAAGATCCCCTTTGCTTTGTTGTCACTCTTTGGATAGGGATTCTTAGTATTCTTTCCTTATGCACATCCTTTGCATACACCTTCATGTTCTATCTGAATTTCTGTTAGACCAATCACAACCTTGCTTACTATTGGAAGAGTTATGTAATGAACATGAACAAGCCTTATGTGCCAAAGCTCACATGGATTTATTATGCTTGTTGCTAAAGTTGAATCTACATTTCCCTTCAGTTTGTGGAGTACTCCTTCTTCAATTCCAATTTCTACTGCATGATTTATGGTCGTTCCTTTTGACCAAATGAGAAATTTTCCATATATGAAGGCAACTCTGAATCCTCTCTTGTCCAAGGCTGAAATAGACAAGAGGTTCTTCTTTAGTCCAAGGACATATAGGAGATCCTTCATCTTCATGGAGTTTCTAGAATCCAACTTATAGGATGCTTCTCCCAATCCTTTAATGGGATACTGAGAATCATCTCCAAGCATTACTTGGTGTGGTGAATCTTTTTATACAATGCATGATAGTGAGTCCTTGTAACCTGTCATGTGTTTGGATGCACCACTGTCTACTAACCAGGTGTCATTTCCTGGTGAGACTGATCATGTTAGAGCAGAAATCAGTACATATTCTTCATTGGATTCTTCATCTTTCTTTGCTTCGTCTTCTACTTCTTTGTCACTATCTTCAGCAGCATGAGCTTGGAACCTTCTCATCTTTTTAATTCTTTTTTCTTTCATGGGACAGTTGATGGCAATGTGTCCCATCTTATGACAAGTGAAGCACTCATAATTTGAGAAGTCTTTCTTGGGTCTTTTGAACCCTTGAGTCTTGTGGGGATGATCATAGCTCTTTCTTTTGTGTCTGCCTTTGGCATGGGCTGTCAAGGCTTGATCTTCATTTTCATTTAGCTTAACTTCTCTGGCTAAGATTCTTTCTTCTTTTTGAAAACATTCTTCCCATAGCTTTCTAAATTTGGTTAACTTTCTTCTTGAGCAAATTCCTTGGATAAAATATTCCCAATCTCTTGGAAGACCATTTAGGGTGGTCATCACAATTTTTGCTTCTTCTACTGTATCACCAATGGCTTCTAGATGATATTTAATTTGAGCCACTCTTGAAAAATAAGATCGCATAGTCTTTGAATTTCGAGCCTTCACACTTTTGAGGTGATTCCTCAGAGTCATCTTCCTGTTGATATTTCTCCCTTCATATAAACTGGAGAGGGCATCAAACATTTCTTTTGGAGTTTCTCTTGATGATACTTGAGGAATCAAATAATCCTTGATGGAGTCAGCTATGATCCTTTTGGCTATTATCATATCCTTCTTATACTTGTACTTAGCTTCCTCCTCTTCTGGTTCTTTCACTTCTTCCTTCACAAATTTGTCCAAATCATTCTCTTGTAGGATGACCATGATCCTATACTTCCATGCTCTGAAGTTTTCAGCTCCTTCAAGATTTTCATCTAGCTTGGTGTTCTTAGTCATCTTCAATAGAATGAGAACTTCAAATGGAGTAGGGAGAAAGAGTACTTACTTGAAAAAATAGTTTATGGCTGACCTCCTTTTGGAAGACTTAGAGTTTGATGTAGAAACCCTAATTTCTCAACTGGAAACCCTAATAGGGTTGAGAGGTGGAAAAGATGCGCCCTCCTGAGGCGAGGTAGTCTATATCTTCCTTTTTCTGAGATTAATGATGAAACCCTGGGAAAAATGAAACCCTAGTTTGTCCAGGCAATGGTAACAGGTCCAAAATTGAAAATCTTGAAATTCAATTCTATCACCACATAAAGATGCGCCCTTCAGAGGCAAGTTGGATAAGGCCTCTTTTCTGGTTGAACTGTCGAGAGATTTGTTAAGAGCAACAAACCCTGGTTTTGCAGTGTCTCCTTTTAGGGTGGCTCTGATACCATGTAAAAAATCTTTATAATTGCTTAGATGATATCTTAAAACAATTTGCCACTAGAAGATCACTGAAAGAACAACATGCACAAAAACATAAGACCATCATAACACAGAGATTTTCCTTGGGGAAACCACAAGGGAGAAAACACCACAAAACTTCCTCAGTATAGAACTCAACCAGTGCAGTGTAAAATCCAAACAACAATTGCTTCCTCCTTCTTGGTGCACTACTACTTCTCTCTCTTGCTAAAACGAGCTTGAGCGAGTGAGTGCAAATGAAGAGGAGTGCCTCCATATTTATATTCTTCTGTTGACTTGACCTCTAACTTGGTGGGGCTGACTTGTGACTAGCTTTTAGGGCCAACTTGTCCAACTGGACATTACAAATAGCATTTTTATATTGACACTTGGGTACTAATGACCCGACTTACATTCATAGGTTTACATTGCATCATTCAATGATTCTAACAAGACCAAACTCATCTCCAATAGGAGGAATACAATACAACTAGAATATCTTCTGAAGTTACATTATTTTAACATGGGTTACATCCAAAGCATCTCTCCATGTTTTTTAAGACCTCCACGATCGATTCCACCATGTAGGATTTAGCATAAGCTTTGAATACTGAAAGGAACAGACCCTACGGTCACGAGCATTGCTCATCTTGGATTTGAAGAATAATTATGCAGATCTCTTGAATTTTTTGGTGTTTCCAAGTTTGTCAATCATCGTGTGGAATACCACGTAATTGTGTTTGTAGTCAAGATGTTGGGTTATTTTCATGTCCCAAATTTTGCATTGGGTCACAATGGCCTAATCATATTTTCCATATTCATGAGAGTTTGTCAAATTTATGCTAAGGGTCAAATAATTGCAAAGGAGGAAAATTACTGGTTTCCTAGGTTGGGGGTGGAAGCTTTGGGATTTGGAATAAGGGGACAATAAATGATGTTTAAACATTAGAATGGAATAAATATTTAAAAAAGGAGATAAATAAATAAATACAAAGGAAAATCAAAGTGGCAATTGATCTTGAACACACATGAAGGATGTGGGACCCACACAATCTAGATTGTCTATGCCACATGGCATCCTCCTCTTGTCATTTCGAATCCATAAGAATCCCGAGGGTCTTGGGATGAGTTGTAAGTTAAATATACTTGGCATGAATCAATTAAGGTCGAATTGGAGTGGAAGAGTAACTCCCATGGAAGAGGAAGAGGCATTTTGGAGCTAGTGAGACACTTGGACTATATTCCCTAGCTCTATTACAACAATGATGAAGATGCTATGACACCTATGACACAAATCAGATATGAAGGATGAAATATGAAATATATGACATGTTAGGGCTAAAAATAGCTCCAAGAGGTCGCTCAAGGGAGTTAGGGCATCTAATATGCTTCCACATGTGATTTGGTGGAAGTGGGAGACTAGGAATTGGTGTACAAGTGGCATTCTTTGGAATCTCTTCCCAACTAGAGTTGGAATGCATATCTTGGAAGGAATTCGGCCCATGTAGAGCTTAGAAAGTTTATAAATTTCAAGAACAAATAGTTAAGTCAGCTTTTGATCCTTTGATAAATTTTCATTTGTGAAGAGAGAGAGCTAGTGTATGACTAGTTTCTTGCCTTAGCCAATTTCAAGGGTGAAAGACTCCCATTCAAGTTGGTGTGTGGAAAGGCCTTTCAGGTATTTCATGGATATTTAATGGATACATAATTTATAGGTACAATATACATAGCATCTCGTGGACACTTCAATATCAGCTTGTTCTAGTTTCATCTATTCCAAGTTTTCTCATCATATTCTTGCTCTATGGATTGAGGCGCACTTGGTGAGCTATTGATATCTTTGGGGAGCTTATAATGCCCCATTATTTTATGTTCTGATTTAAATTATGTGTATTTCAATTTCATAATACTCTCAAGTCAAAATACCAAAATATTTCATGTAAAAATGTTAAACAATGAAGGAACAGTACCATTTCCCCACTACATTGTTGTGAACCAATGTAATGTTGATGGATTCGAATGGATAAGTAAACTACTTATGGTTTATGGATGAATGGAATGTTATTAATGTTTTATATGAGTTTAATTTTCATTAAATATTCATTTGGATTCATTTTGTTGAGTTTCATAGCATTTGGAGAAGACTGCCTATCGTTTCCCCCAAGGTTGAAACTAGTCTTTTTGCATCTGATTTAAGGGAGTTATAGCAGACATTAAAATTTTAATGGTGATGCATATGAGTTAATTTTGGTTTAATTTATATTTTCCATCCTTCCATTCATAAATTCAAGTTGGATTGAGTGCATTTGGAAAGTCATTTCCATCATCTACCCCTGGGGGATTTGAACCACAAGTTGCTTGTAAAACTCCATACATTGACCAAATTTCCAAAGTGAGTTGCAGAATTCATTTGATGGTTGAAAGACACCTATAAATACCATTTTTATTTATTAACATAATTCATACACCTTATTGCACAATATGAGATCATTTGGAGCTATTTGGAGCCATCTACCCTTGGGGGTTTGAGCCTCAAAATTACTAATAAATTCCCTGAGTTCTCTTGGATACCTATTCGACCCAAAAACTACATATAATTCTGAAAATATACTTTAATTGATGTCTTATAACATATCCAAGTATCATACCAACCATTAATGTAGGTTGTACATTGTTTGGAAGAGATTTGTTCCAGGACCTTTGGGGGATTTCCACCTTTCAAATTGACTAGTCTTGTCCCGAAGCTTCTTCCCTTGAAAATTGCAGACCATGGTTGGGTATATCAGTTGATTATATGTATGATAGAATTTTTAATGTGTCTCGTCACCCATCATGCCCTTCCTCACCAAGTTTGAAAGTAATTGGATGAGTTTGGAATCAGTTGTATCCATATACCTAGAGTTGAAACATGGTGAATTAGAGAACATTGGGAAAATTATTCAAAAGGGGCATTACAGTGGTATCAAAGCATGGTATTGGAACCTATTTAAGTTATGGATTATAGATATGAATTTAATAAATGGCTTAAGTCATAATGTGATGACACAACCAAGCCGATTATGCAGGTATTCAAATTGATGGCTAGCCAACTTTGGGGTAAGCTTTAAACAAGGGATATTAGAAGTTTACATCATGGAGAGACACATAATACCATTAATTTTGAAGAATTTTATGATTGGTTGAATGGATATAGGAACAATAATTCAAATGTGAATTCATTAAGGGACAATCAGCAATCGACAAGTTTGGAGGAGCATGAAATGAGAAAAAATCAGCCTACTTGTGAAAAGAGCCTAGATACACCATTAAAGGAAGAAACGGAGAATTGTGAAGTGGAGTATATATTACCTAAATTTGATTGCATAGAATAACATAAAGAGTAAATTGAAAACAAGCACACAATCCTTGTTGATGGGGGGTGTGCAAATCAAAGAGAATCTACTAATGGATCCTTGAACTATGAAGGAGTACCTACTGATGTGTGCTCACAAGTCTATGTTGGTGACATAGAGATCAGATTGGAAAATTTTTCTGCAATACAAAGTTCTCATAAGCATGAAGATGAATACCTTGTGACAAATAATGAAGAACCAAGATCAACTTCTCCATTACCACCTTAGCTTCAAGAAGTTGATCAAATCGATCAAAAAGAAGAAGAAGAGGTTCGGTCTCATGAACCATCCTTCATTGAAGGGTCTTTGAAGATGAGTGGAATGGATATCCAAGAGACCCTTATCACTCCATGAAACTCAAGCATTAGTGTCAAATTTTTAATGGAGAGCTACTTCATTGGAGGAAACATCCTAGGCTTGAAGACATGGAGAATATTCAAAGAGCAATGTGCCACATCAAAGGTAATTTCATGTCTTCGCTTTTTAATAGAAACCATTTGTTTGAGCTTAATTAATTGTTACATGATTCATACTTGAAGAATAATGAGGCTAATCATAAGATCACAATTCAAAATGAGCAACTTCTTGAAAAGTTGCAAGATACTTGTTTTTCCTCCTATGTTTCAGATTGTCAAATGGTAGATTGTTTGGAGGATTCTCCTGACATGGTGGATCATGAGAAATGTGGAAATTTGAATGTTCTTGATGTGTTTGAAGATGAACTTGAAGATATCCAAACACTTGATGTGCTGGAAGAGGAACTTGAATTGTCTCTTGATGAAGGTTATGCAATTTTTAAAGAAGAGCATGCTTCCTCTACATTGGAGCCAATTTATGACAAATGTTTCACACTTTTGGAGGAGCTGCATGATACGACCCATATGGATCCTTCCCATGATGAAACTTCTGCACTTTTTTATCATTTGGGTGAGTTATTTATTTCTCCTACATCCTACAATTCCATGTTTTGCAACATTAGTCTCAATGAAGTATGGGTGAAAGGGTTCTTTTTTATGGTGCCACATGAGGAGTATGGAACTCCTAGATTTACCTATCATGATGACATGGTTGGAGCACATTATTATTCACATTTTCTGCAGCATCCTTTGTTACTTTATGATGTTGCATATCTACATGGATGCACCTATGATATGCATTTCAGTCACTTGAAGACTCATGGTTTTTCTTACTCAAACCTTGGTTCATTTGATGTTGGAGGAACTTCATCCAACACTGGGGTGAATAGATTTATGATTGGAGAACATTTTTGTTTCCATCCACATACTTTGTTATATCTTTATGATTATATCATTCATGGATTTATGGGTAAGACTTCTTTGAGTCATTTGAAGTCTCCTTGTTTTTTGTTCTTATTATTTGGTTCATATTTTAGTGGAGATTCCTCATTCACTTCTTGGATGAAAGAATACATGGATGAATATTTTGATGCATATCACATCCTTTTGGAGCAGTATTATAGGACATGGGATCCTCACCTATGTCATTGGAGCATATTTTATTGGTCACTTGAAGCTTGTATGCACTTGGCAAATGGTGATCTACTTACTTGGTGGTATAATCACTTTCATGATTTTTTTATGAGGCGCCTCTTTAATCAAAGTGTCAATTGATCACGAAGACACGTGAAGGATGTGGGATCCACACAAGCTAGATTTTCTATGCCAGATGGCATCCTCCTCTTGTCATTTTGAATCCATAGGAAGCCCAAGGGTATTGGGATGAGTTGTAAGGTCAATGTACTTGGAATGAAACAATTAATGTCAAATTGGAGTGGAATAGTAACTCCCATGGAAGAGGAAGAGGCATTTTAGAGCTAGTGAGACACTTGGACTAGATTCCCTTGCTCTATGACGACAATGATGAAGATGTTATGACACATATGAAACAAATCAGATATGAAGGCTGAAATATGACATATATGACATTTTAGGGGTAAAACTAGATCCAAGAGGGTGCTCAAGGGATTTATGGCAGCTAATATGCTTCTACATGTGATTTGGTGGAAGTGGGAAACTAGGAATTGTTGTACAAGTGGCATTCTTTGGAATCTCTTCCCAACTAGAGTTGGAATGCATCTCTTGGAAGGAATTTGACCCATATAGAGATTGGAAACTTTATAAATGTCAAGAACAAAGAACGAAGGCATATCTTTTTGTTGATGTATATGTAACTTCGGAATGTATTCTTCTATGTATCTTATGTATTGTAACCCGATGTTTATTCCGGGATGTTTCTATTATGTATTTGAGTCATGTGGTCATGCCCCGATGTTCCGATCGGGAGGATTAATAATGTAAATAAGTCATATCAAGTCATTAGGTAAGTCCCCACAGTTTCGGGGCACTTGAGTTATTATACACTAATTAAGGTGTAGGCTCGGGTAAGTAGTATTAGGTCGAGCCTACGTGTGAAAGTGTAATTCAAGTGAACGGATGAATATAAATAGAGAGTGAGAGTCTCTCTATTTATCACTTGTGAATTACATCACTTGCTCTGTCAAGTGTGGCGCACCTTTGGAGAAGGAAATACTTTGGCTTGACAGAAGACAAAAGGCTGCTGTTGTGTTGGGAGGTCATCTTACTGTTTTGGGTTTCACATCTTGTGGTGATACTATCTTAAAGGAAGTTGAGGGGTTTTCTCCATTTATGGTTTCCCTATCAAAACTCTTTGTGTCTCTTGTCTCATGTGATGTGCTTATGTTATTGTTGTGCTTGTTATTCTCTCAGTGAAAAGATCCTAACATAATGCTAGCTTAAATGTTGAAAAACTAACATGGTATCAGAGCTAACCTGAGAAGAAGACATTGTGCAGCTACAGGAACTAGGGCTTCCTATTTTGTGGATCTTCCTCCACAGATTTTCAGCAAAAGTATGCTAGGATGACTCTCCATTGAAGGGTGCATTTTTCTGTCGATGCGGAACTCAATTTCAAGCATTTTCAGTTACGATGTGGAAATTAGGGATTTCTTCAGAAGAGGAATTTTTGAGTGAGACCAGCATAGGATTTTTCTCCTCATCAAAACCGAAGTTTAGAGACCTGGATCAATAAATTTGGTTGGGTGAAACTCCAAGAAAGTCAAACCCTAGTTTGACCCTGAGTTAGGAGAAACCCTAAATACTAAAAATGCTAAGTTTTGGTACAGTCGCTATATTCAGATATTGGCGATGTCTCAGAAGATGAAAATTTCAGGGGCCGAAGATAAAATCCTGATGAACACTGTGTCCAAAAATCAGCCTCAGATTCGCTATATTCTGGGAGATATGATCTCTCCAAGTTAGGGCTCCATCCTCTTCCAGAAGTCATCCATAAACAGGACACCTGGGGATATCTACAATATCTTGGGCTATAGAGGTCCAAATGGAATTCCTAAAGATTTTCCATAAAGGGCACGGACTATATTTTCTGTGGTCCGAAGATCAGACTCAGAAGATGAACCAGTGACACGTGGAAGGCCGTACAACTTCGTTGTTCTGAACAGTCCTGTAACAGGTCACCTTGGGAAAAGGATCATAAAACCCAAATGGTTAAACCAATTCTAATGAAACCTGTGGTGTTAGATCAGGGACATGCGAGGTTACCTCAGTGAGAACTTTCAGACATAGAGGATCAGTAATTTCGTAGATATCATAGAAACAGTAACAGGCATTTTTGCAGAAGAAATTAGA
>LPNX010333558.1:128711-151316 GCA_001517045.1 Pseudotsuga menziesii | reverse complement strand
TCAGAGAATCCAGTGTTCCATGACAAGTCGAAGCATATCGAGATCAAGTATCACTATATCAGGGATATGGTGTAGAGAGGAGCAGTGAAGCTCCTGTATGGTTCAATGGATGAACAGGTAGTTGATGTATTGACGAAGCCATTGGCTATGCTGAAGTTCGAGTACTTCAGAGAGAGACTTGGTGTTCTCTAGATCGAGTTTCCTTCCAGGAGATAGTGATGAGATCCATAGCCATTCTGACGAGCAGGTCAGATGTAAGGGATGAGCCATTCTGTCATGGTGAGAGGATTTGGTTCCTTCCATGTCAGATATGAGTGCTAGAGATTCAAAGCCATTCTGACGAGTAGGTCAAATGTAAGGGCTGAGCCATTCTGTCATGGTGAAAGGATTTTGTTCCTTCCATGTCAGATATGAGTGCTAGAGATTCAAAGCCATTCTGACGAGCAAGTCAGATGTAAGGGCTGAGCCATTCTGGTCATGGTGAGAGGATTTGGTTCCTTCCATGTCGGATATGAGTGTTGATTGCCATTCTGGGAATGGAGGCACCTGGTCAGTTACCAGGAACACTCAGTCAGGGACTGAGAGAGCCATTCTGACGAGCAGGTCAGATGTAAGGGCTAAGCCATTCTGGTAATGGCTAAAGGATTAAGTTCCTCCCATGACAGATGTGAGTGCTGGCCATTCTGTCGAGTAGGACAGATGTAAGGGCAACTGCCACTCTCCGGGAGAGTGGAGGTGCCTGGTCCGTTACCAGGTAGCTCAGTCAGGGACTGGGGGCCATTCTGACGAGGGTGTAGGATTCAGTTCCTACCAGGTCAGATGTGAGTGCACAAATCTCTCATCATTGTGAGTGGATATGGTTCCATCCTGGATGAGAGTCTCCCATCATTGTGAGCGAATGTGGTTCCAGCCTGGGTGAAAAGAACAGAGTTCTTTCATCATTGTGAGCGGATGTGGTTCCAGCCTGGATGGGATTGTGCCCTTCTGATGAGTAGGTCAGATATAAGTGCAGATCCATTTCACAGATGTTAGTGATGTGATGTCCTATCATGCTGGTGAATGTGAGTGCTGGGCCTTTCTGATGTGATTGTAGTTTACTACATGATCAGATGTGAGTGTTGGGCATGCCTTTCTGACGAGCAGGTCAGATGTAAGTGCTGGGCGAAGACCTACATGAGGGTAGGCCTACAACCAGCATGAAAAAGGGCTGGCTCTGTAGAACTTCCTATGACGAGATAGTACAAACATGATGATGACCAGTGGAGATCCAGATCGAGCTATGATCCAGATCTAGTTATGATGACTCCGAGAGATCCAGATCGAGCTATGATCCAGATCTAGTTATGATGACTCCGAGAGATCCAGATCGAGTGATGATCCAGATCCAGCAGTAGTGATCCAGATCGAGTGATGATCCACATCAAGTGATGATCCAGATCCAGTCCAGTGATGATGATCCAGATCGAGTGATGATCCAGATCCAGTGATGACGTACTATGATGATCCAGATCGAGAGATGATCCAGATCCAGATGACTTGAAGATGAAGATGACTTGAAGATGAAGATGATCCAGTTGATACAGAGAAGAAGACCAGTGCTGAAAATTGTGTCGAAAGAATACCTTCCTAGTTAAGAGGGAGTGTTGATGTATATGTAACTTCGGAATGTATTCTTCTATGTATCTTATGTATTGTAACCCGATGTTTATTCCGGGATGTTTCTATTATGTATTTGAGTCATGTGGTCATGCCCCAATGTTCCGATCGGGAGGATTAATAATGTAAATAAGTCATATCAAGTCATTAGGTAAGTCCCCATAGTTTCGGGGCACTTGAGTTATTATACACTAATTAAGGTGTAGGCTCGGGTAAGTAGTATTAGATCGAGCCTACTTGTGAAAGTGTAATTCAAGTGAACGGATGAATATAAATAGAGAGTGAGAGTCTCTATATTTATCACTTGTGAATTACATCACTTGTTCTCTCAAGTGTGGCGCACCTTTGGAGAAGGAAATACTTTGGCTTGACAGACGACGGAAGGCTGCTGTTGTGTTGGGAGGTCATCTTACTGTTTTGGGTTTCACATCTTGTGGTGATACTATCTTAGAGGAAGTTGAGGGGTTTTCTCCATTTATGGTTTCCCCTATCAAAACTATTTGTGTCTCTTGTCTCATGTGATGTGCTTATGTTATTGCTGTGCTTGTTATTCTCTCAGTGAAAAGATCCTAACATAATGCTAGCTTAAATGTTTAAAAACTAACTCTTTTATCATTTGAGACATTTGCATTTGTGAAGAGAGAGAGCTAGTGGATGACTAGTTTCTTACCTTAGCCAATTTCGAGGTGAAAGATTCCCATCCAAGTTGGTGTGTGGAAAGGCCATTCAGGTATTTCATGGAGCTTTAATGGAGTCATAAGTTACAATTGAAATATATAGGGAAGCTCGTGGACACTTCAATATCAGCTTGTTCTTTCATCTATTCCAAGTTTTCTCATCGTATTCTTGCTCTATGGAATGAGACGCACTTGGTGAACTATTGATATCTTTTGGGGAGATTCTAATGCCCCATTATTTTATGTTCTGATTTAAATTATATTTATTTAAATTTCAGAATACTCTCAGGTATAAATACCAAAATATTTCATGTAAAAATGTTAAAGAATGAAGGACCAGTGCCATTTCCCCACTACCTTGTTGTGAACCAATGTAATGTTGATGGATTCGAATGGATAAGTAAAATACTGATGGTTTATGGATGAAGGGACTATTATTGATGTTTTATATGAGTTTATTTTTTACTACATATGCATTTGTAGTCATTTTGTTGAGTTTCGTAGCATTTGGAGAAGATTGTCTATCATTTCCCCGAAGGTTGAAACTAGTCTTTTTGCATCTGATTTAAGGGAGTTATAGCAGACATTAAAAGTTGAATGGTGATGGATATGAGTTAATGTTTATTTCATTTATATTTTCCCTCCTTCCATTCATAAATTCAAGTTGGATTGAGTGCATTTGGAAAGTCATTTTCATCATCTACCCCTAGGGGATTTGAACCACAAGTTGCTCATTTCCAAAGTGAGTTGCAGAATTCATTTGATGGTTTAAAGACACCTATAAACACCATTTTTATGTATTAACATAATTCATACACCTTCTTGTACAATATGAGATCATTTGGAGCTATTTGGAGCCATCTACCATTGGGGGTTTGAGCCTCAAAATTACTAATAAATTCCTTGAGTTCTCTTGGATACCTATTCGACCCCAAAAACACATAAAATTCTGAAAATATACTTTAATTAATGTATTATAAGATATCCAAGTCTCATAACAACCACTAGTGGAGGTTGTACAGTGTTTGGAATAGATTTGTTCCAGGAACTTTGGGGGAATTCCACCTCCCAAATTGACTAGTCTTGTCCCGAAGATTCTTCCCTTGCAAATTGCTAACCATGGTTGGGTATATCAGTTGATTATATGTTTAATAGATGTGTTAATTTTTCCCATCACCCCTCATGACCTTCCTCACCAAGTTTGAAAGTAATTGGAGGAGTTTGGAATCAGTTGTATCCATATACCTAGAGTTGAAACATGGTGAATTAGAGCACATTGGGAAAATTATTGACAAGGAACATTATAGTTGCAGAATTGAATATTTCCAAAGGAATACACTGGTAAAACAAGAAATAAGCTTGACATATTCCTTACTTTATACCAGCAATCTTAGGTTGTGCTTGGCTTCCTGGCCAATTTTAACGTTCTCTCTGAATGAAAATGCAAGAAAAAGGCCAAATCACTAGCTAGGACTCCCATTAACACACATCAATGATGGGAAAGGACAATCACTACGATATAATCCCCTGCCTGCATAACCCATGAACCAATGCGCTATAAGTAAAATCATTCATCTTACAGCCATTTAGCAGCATTTTATGTCAAATATTCGTTGCATCATCAAATTTCCCTTCTCTATATAAGCAATTCAACATAGAATAGTAACTAACCATATTCGACACGCATCCGGAATCAAGCATTATTTTCCAAAATCCTATAGCCTCTTCACATCCTCTACTCTTGGACAACCCATCAATCAAAACATTATAACAAACAACATCAAGCTGGCAACAGTTTAAGATCATGGTTTCCAATAGTTCCACAGATCCTTTAACCCTACCTTCTTTACAAAGCTCACTCATCATAGTACCATAACTCACAACATTCGGCTCGCACCCTCTATTCTCCATCTTGACTAGTAACAATTTATTTTCTTTATTCAACCATTTGAGCTTGCATAAGGCTTTGATTAATACATTAAATGTCTGGAAATTAGGGTTTATTCCAATGGTATCGAGGTATGCATAGAAGGATTCAACCAAATGCAAACAATTTCCTTGCATGAGAGCATTAAGAAGAGTATTAGAGGAATGAATACCTAGCTTACATCTAAATCTTATCTCCATGTTTTTTATGACCTCCACGGTCGGTTCCACCATGCAGGATTTGGCGTAAGATTTGAAAACTAAAATGAATAGGCCCTCCAGGAACGGGCATTGCTCAACTTGGATTTGAAGGAGAATGAAGTGGATCTCTTGAATTTTTTTAATGTTTTTGAGCTTGTCGATCATCGTGTGGAATATCACGTAATTGTGTTTGTTGTCAAGATGTTGGGTTGCGGAATTGAATATTGCCAAAGGACTATGGTGGAAAAACACGAAAGAAGATTGACATCTTCCTTACTTTATACCATAAATCTTGGGTTGTGCTTGGATTCCTAGCCAAATTTAACATTCTCTTTGAATGAAAATGCAAGAAAAAGGCCAACTCTCTATCTAGGCCTTCCATTAACACACATCGATGATGGGAAAGGACAGTCACTATGACATACTCCACTGGCTATTAGCGGTCATCCTCTATCTGATGGGAATATATCTTATCAGAGTGTTACTCCAATGGTTATTGTCGGTCGTCCGCCATCTGATGGGAAGATCTCTTATCAGCATTTTAGAGCAAGCAATTCTTTTGTAAATTATTCGATGGTTGGATGTATACAGAGCAAACTACGTCTAGATGTATGTCGAAGCCTGCAATTGCCACGCCTTTGATCCATTCAATACATTTCGACAGTAATATCCATTCTTTCCAACAGTTTAAGTTTTTTTTACATTATTAGTCATATGATCTTATAATGACAACACTTGGTGTAACATTATTAGCGTCTGTGCATGCCACTTCTGTATGCAACATATTTAATTCAAATGATCATGTGATGGGATAAGGTTGTCAATTTTTGGACCTAATTAAGTTTGAATAATTTGAATAAATGATTAGCAACATAATGATTATTGCTTCTTAAGATCTCTATAATCAAAATATACTCAAATAGAAATCTTAAATAACCATTCACGACAGCATAATGAGTCATTGAATTTCAATCAGGGCACTTTCCCATGTCAATTCCAAGTGTCATTCTTGGGGAGTCAGGTGAGGGTGGGATTATTTTCAATCCCGGAGGAAATACAGTCACTTCTTTCACATGGGGAATAGGACATAGACCTAATAATGAATCGGAATGGCTCTCGCTTTTCCTAGGTTTGGATCTGGAAAGGCAGAATAATATCTCAAATCTCATAGTCTTTGGAGATTCGAAGCAAGTCATTCAGAAATGAGAATGGGATACAAACATGGTGCATCCAGCTGCAGAAGAATTCATGAACGTATATGTCGTCTCAACTCATACCTCCAGGCCACCTACTATCACATTCTTAAAGGTAATAACACCATAGCGGATAAGCTTGCAAATCAAGGTGTGAAAATCAAACTTGGCATGGTCACTATTAATGGTCGCTCCAACATTCATAAATATGTTCCCTAGCTGTCTTTGCAATATCACTTGGTTGGGGTGCTTTGTTTGGCCCTCCAGTTATATCTCTTTCTGCTCAACCTCCCGACATCCGATGGACAATTGTCCACCACCATGGACAAGTGGCTCTTGCACCCATGTGATGGGCTTAAATGACCATCCTAGCCATCGGTTCCCTGAGGCTTTGAGACAATTGCTCACACATGTCATGGAAGAAACCAGAGGGATGAAAACATCCCCCCCGAACTCAGTTATACATT
Organism: Pseudotsuga menziesii; assembly: GCA_001517045.1. Lineage (NCBI taxonomy): Eukaryota > Viridiplantae > Streptophyta > Pinopsida > Pinales > Pinaceae > Pseudotsuga > Pseudotsuga menziesii. The sequence continues at coordinate 145,196 of LPNX010333558.1, read as the reverse complement.
GTGATTTTGAGGAAGAGCTCCCTAGGCTTCCTGGTTTTGGTCTACAGAAGAAGTAATGCAACTCAGGCACTCATTTGCAGGCTTATACAGAGAAAAGAATCTAGTATGTGTTCCACTCGAACCATTGCAGTTCCTATTCTTACTCTCCATTCTCTCAATTTATAGCAGCTCTTAGTCTTCAATGGAGAAAAATGAATTAAATGCAGACATAAATGAAATAACATCCACATTGAAGGACACTAAAATACACATGCACTGTGTTTACGAAATGGTGTGCACTGGTGTGAAGGAAAATAGGGTTGCAGCATTTGATGTGAAGTATTTGGAAAATCAAATAGGATGCCACGAATTCAGAATTGATTATAATGATCGTGACCTCCATGAGCTAATGGGAACATTTGATTTCATCAAACATGATGTTCAGAAAATGGCAAATATGAACCATTGTAGCCATTGTTAGGAAAATCCGGCTCAAGACCATCCAATGGAAGAAACATCGGTTGTGCAGCCCATTCAAGGGCTATAAGGAAAGAAGAAGAAGAAGGTCCAGCTATGGCAATTAGATTTTTTTTTATTTTGTTAAATAGCCAATTTGTTAGAATCTACCCTACAATGCGTTTAAGTTATTTAAAAATGCATCAAAGAACTTCTCTGAATTTTGGTATTAGGATAGATATTATAGTCTTTTTTTCTCAGAATAGTTTGACATGTTGGTTCCTGTTTTTTGTAGGTATGGTTGTGGTCAACCTTTTTTATATATAAAAATTTCTCTAGTTCTTGCTAAAAGAAAAATCCAAGTGTCTTTTTTTCAAATTGGAAATGAACACGAACCTTTCAACACACCATTTATTTTGATATCCCGTGACTTGTGAAAATTGAAAGAAAGTGTCCTTTAAATTTTGAGTGTGTTTTTTGGAGAGGTACAACCCCTAAAATCAAAGGCCCTCCAAAACATGAAAATAAAAATATTATTTAGTTTTCTTGTTGCTAGTTTAATACTACTCATTGCTTAAGTTGTTTATTTATTCCAATAATTATAAATCATTTTTTTAAATGTGCAAACTGTTTAATAAAATAAAATTATTGATATCATTCATTTCTCAAGTTTAGTATACATAATTGTATAAAAAAATAGCATTCATTGCTCTTGTAGTTGAAAAGCAAATAAAATGCAAGCGATCCAACACACCTAAGATCTAAGTTTGTTTTTGTGATGTAAAATGATGAAAGTTGAGGACAGAGAAAAATTCCTTATTCAAATTAAAGCGTTATGATACTTCCATGTTTCTCTATTACAACTATGCACATCAATGTACCAAATGTCTAGTACAGTATTTAACATCAATGTAGAACTGTATTTAACACATTTATACAGTTGATTGTTGGTTGAGACTTTGTCCAAATGGTCACTTCAATTTGTATACAGTTGTTGTTCACAAGCTGAGTTGCATGGACTCGAAACAAAATGACAACCAGATTTTATAATATTAAAATAACTTATTAAAAACATCTCACTGGCTTCTTTATCGCATACAAGCGACCTTATCCATGTCAACAACCAGCAACATTAATTTAAATTTATATATATGTCAACCACCCACAGTGCTTGGACTACGCTAACATCACTAAAAACGTGGAATCCATGCAAAAATTTACTTGTCTATTGCAAATTCAAATCGAGTTGTTGCCGCTTGGTACGAGATAGTTATAAGCACCTCAAACAACTAAACCTATCTTGCCTCCTTCGACTGTGAGTATACATTGGAATCTGCTGCTGCCACTGAGCATATTTTCCAAAACCCATTGGCATGCATACTTAAACATGTCAGTGACAAATTCCTTATCATTTACACTACATCAAATACTATCCTAGTTCTTTTTACATTCGTGAAAGATTGTAAGTAACAATATTATGCATTTCCAAGTTACTCGATAGGCAAGGACTAGGCTGACATGTAACACTTGTTTGAGAGCATGGTCGAACAACTTTTTAATAATAATAATTAAGAAATAGAACAAGTTGGAAACTTTATAGTCAATTGTTTGCTTAGTGTATGCAAAGAGGGAAAAAAAAGTTAAGAATGTGCACACCACTTTTTTTTTCAGAAAGAAAAAAGCATGTCCTTGATATTCATTTGAATCAAAGGGCATCTGCTGAGCCCGCCCATGTAATGGGCTACAATCAAAGAGGAGTACAATAATGTGGCATACCACCAAACATTCCGAGGAGACACAACTCAACAAGTGTTGTGGGGGAGGGCCCTGTGCTAATCTAATATGACAAATAATACCCATCAGTCAGTTCTGTCAGGCCATCCCATATCTACTGTGTACAAAATGAGCAATGATCAGTAGTCTAAAGGAGCCAGCTCCATACATATAAGAAAGGGTGCACAAAATGTAATGGGAAGCAAGCTCCCGCACCAACTCAAAAGAGTTTAAAATTGTCATGAGAGGTCAAAAGACCATCAAAAAATTCAAAGTATATGCCAAATCCCGGAGCCAAAGTAAGAGCAACTTTAGAGAGACGGTCAGCTTGTTGATTATGTTCATGGTATATATGGTCGAATGACAATGCTAGAAAGTGTGTGCAAAGATTTCTAGTCTCCCTACACCAGCAATGTAGCTCAGGTGGAGAAAGGGTAGACTTACCCTTTGCCCAGTTGATGATGACTGAGGAGTCACCAAAAACTTGGAGTGAGGGAATCCCCATCATTTGGGTGGTAAGCAGAAGGGCCCAAAGCCCAACCAGTTCTGCGTTTGTATTGGTGCACAGACCTATCCCCACAGCAAACTCGAAGGAATGTGACTCATTCAGGTGCAAGCTGAAGCCAATGCCTCCAAACATTTTTGCTGATGCTCCATCAAAAAAACCACAAGGATAATCAAGTTTTGGGCCAAGTCCCAGAACTCTTGGTTTTTTTCCCTTTTCTGCTGAAGGGAAATACATCTGAGAGAAGTAAACCACCCATTGAATCATACTAAGCACAGACAGCTTTTTCCCTTCAAATAAACAGTAATTCCTCACATTCCATAATACCCACATAGTATGGAAGGGAAGGAAACAGCAGATGGAGTGCTTTGAAAATCGAGCAATCTAGTTCTCCAAAAACTCCACTAGATTATCAGACTGAGTGTAAGGTGTAATGTGATGCTGATCACTCAGGTAAGTGAACAAATAAATGTTGTGCAATGTCAACATTTGCACAACAGAGAGCACATATAGAAGACCCGATCCAGCCTCTCTTCTGAAGATTATCCCATGTGAGCAGTTTGTTCGATAATGCCAGCCAAACAAAACAACTGATCTTTTTAGGTAGAGTGCCATTCCATATGAGATCGATAAGACTGCTACCAATAGGGGGACTCGATGATTGGACTATGGAATCATAAACCAAGTTTGTAGTAACGGAGCCATTCTGCAGATTATGTGCCCAAACAAGAGAGTCTGATTGTGCATACAGACGAATTCCACCCCAATCCAGACTGTGGGTGAAAGATTCCCAAGCTATTTTCCATTCTCCATCGATGCAGAGATCCTCGGCAGTATACCAGTAGTTGTGAAGCCCCAGGAGGATGTTGCGAGCACTGGAAAGGGTGGTGATTTCCAGATCTGCTAGGTAAGCAAGAAGTCCCGTAGGCAGTGACAGTGAATTGGAGGCACCCATGATAGGGTCAATGCCCAACAGGATGTTGTTTCCATTGCCCACTTGCCAAGCAAGTCCACGACCCAACCAAGGAAGGGTTTGTAAGAAACCCCTCCATATAACAGAACCTCCACGAGAAAGGAATTTCTTACCTCGAATCCATTCAACAATAGAGATATTCTTTAGATATTTGTTAATTAGTACCTGATGCCATAAACCATCGTTCTGGAGGACCATCCAAAAGTTCTTGAGTCTTAAAGCAATACTGAACCAGTGCAAATTCTTGATACCCCACCCCCCATTCTTTTTTGGCCAAGAGAGTTGCTACCAATTAGACAGATGGTATTTGTGTTTGTTGCCTAAAGAGCCCCATAAAAAAGCAAAAGTAATACTCCTGAGTTTGTTGATGACAGAAATGCTAGTCAAAACCGCTTGTACAAGGATCAGATGGCCTCCAAGAGAGAGTAACTTGTGCGACCAGTGAAGAATTCTTAATTCAAATTTCTGGATGAGCCAATGCCAATCATTGATTTTATACCCCAGAGGTTTGAGTTGATAGTTGAGGTACTTGAAACCTGATGCAATTGGTTCCATTTTATAGGGCAGAATCCGAGCAATGTCAGTACCAACATCTACATCCAAGTTGTTGTAGAGAAAGCACAATTTTTCCATGCTGATGCACATCCTCGATGCCTTGCAAAAAGTACTCAAAATGACTTCAAAAGCCATCCACTCAGATAAAGTACCAATTCCCAACAGTATAACATCATCAATAAAGAGGAGATGCGTAAGGGCAAGAGAAGAAGAAATATTTATACCTTTGATGAGACTATGTTCCCTGGCATTTGCAATCAAGAGGCTGAGCCCTTCAATGACAAGAATGAAGAGCAAGGGAGATAGGAGATAGCCTTGTCTGATACCACGAGAGGCTTTGAAGAACTTCGAGGGAGTGCCATTGACAAGGACAACAAAATTTGCTGATGTGAGACATGCCATAATCCAGATAACCCCAAGAAGTGGAACCCCAATTTGGATAAGGATGAGATGAATGTAAGACTAGTTGACTCTATCAAATTCCATTACCAAATCCAGCTTCAGGATGAGAGCACACATATTTTTGGTTTTCACAGTATGGAGGGTCTCCTGAACAATACCAATAGGTTTGACAATCTGTCGGTCTTTAAGAAAACCATACTGTTCTCTGGAAATATGAGAGTCCAAGTGGGGCTTCAATCTAACAGCAATCACCTTCGATATCAGTTTATATAATAGATTACACAAGGAAATAGGCCTGAAATCAGCGAAGGTTGAAGACTTTTCCTTTTTAGGGATCAAGGCGAGAAAAGTAGAGTTCAGTGAGGGAAGGACATATCCCGAAACCCTAACATAATCAACAGCAGCAAGTAATTCTTTACCCAGTAAGTCGAAAAAGTGAAGATAAAATTCAGCAGGCCAGCCATCAGGTCCAGGGCTCCTGTCCTTCTTGAAGGAGTGAAGGGCACTTTCAACTTCAACAAGTGTAACAGATAGTGTGAGACAGGGTGCATCCTCATGGGATATCATATTGGGGTACAGCATGACAACCCTGAGCTGTTCGAGTAAATCTGTTTGCTTGTCATCACAAAATATTTGTGCAAAATGCCTAAGACCCAACTCCTTAAGAGCAGTCTCTTCCTCTACTATACCACCATCCTCATCCAAAAGAGACCAAATAGTGTTCTGATTTATTCTACCAGAAGCCAAAGCATGGAAAAACTTAGTATTTGAATCTCCATGGAGAGCCCATTTAGTACGACTTTTAAGCTACCAAGTCAGAAGGATATGGTCTAACAATTTCTTTTTCTTGTGGCGGAGCTGTGACAGAGCTGACTGTTCATCCTGGGTAAGGATGCTAGAGGCCAAGCTTGAGAGAATACTGCTAATATCCATGTCTATCCTATGTGATTCAAACTCCAAGATGGAGCATTTATCTTTAATCCAGCCTTTGACCCCCTTCTTAAGAGAACGGAGTTTGTGGGTGAGAACTTCACAGTATGTGCTAGGGGAATGGGCAGACAGTTCGGACCAATGCTTGGTGACCCAAGAGGTGAAGTCAGGATCATTCAGCCAAGATATATTAAACTTGAAGGGGTAATTACAGGACCCAATTGACTTATTCCACTCTAGGCAGATAGGAAAGTGGTCGGAGATATCAGAATGAAGAGTCCACACCCGGTGAACCTGGAGAGAGGGTATCAAAGAAGATGCAATGAGGAAGCAGTCAATTCTCTTGTTGATCCCTTCCGTGCCCACCCTACCATTCCTCCATGTGGCGCCAACACTGGGAGAAGCAATGTCCACAAGCCCCAGCGATTCAAAAAAGAGATGAAAGTGTGAAGAGAGAGGATCAATAACAGCCTTTTTTCCCCAAGTCTCAAAGGCTTTCAGGGTAAGGTTCAGGTCACCCCCCAAGATTAGATTTGGAGAGTTGAGAAGACCCCCCCTATGTACATTCTCCCAGAAGATATCCCGATGTCTGTAAGGGCCGTAGCAGTTCATAATGTCCAAGGGGGCATTCAAACCCCTGAAGGTTTCCTTAACAAGGATACCTGCAACCGTTTTGAAGGCACGAAATCTGACCCGATGAGGATTCTAAGCTGACAATAACCCTCCCAAGAGCCCTGAAGCACTAATGGCGTAGAATTACCATCTAGGTAAGAGCTTTGAGGAAGCATGGAGTGCAGGGAAGGAGCTACACATAGTCTCCTACAAGAGTATCATATCAGGACAGACAGAACGAAACAGAGAATGGAGGCTACTTTGTTTGGCCTTACCTCCCAGGGCCCCGACATTAAGAGAGAGGATCAACATTAAGTAGCAAAGGCAGGGGGGGGTCAATGCTCTAAGTCCCCGGGTAGGGTTCCCTCTAGCAGCCTCTTTGATGCGTACCGAGAGGGGGATATAAGGAGGAGAAACTGAGGAAAGTTCCCCCGTCAATTCTTTCTTATCCTTCTTCTTTTTCCAGACAGTCACATTCTCGAAACAGATGGAGTTTAGGTGCAGAGTGGAAGGGGAGGAGGGAGTAGTGGCTGAAAAAATAGACAAAGATTTTTGTAGAGAAGGATCAAAGAAGGAGGGGGAAGTAGTAGGGCTGTGATGAAGGAGGGAAAGAGGGTGTGAAGTGGTGGATGTGGGAAGTGGAGGGAAATCAACCAACGATGAGAAGGTAGGCACAATGGGTGAAGGGTGTGGGTTCAGAGTGACAGGAGAGGACAGTGATGGCCCCAACTCAAGGGAGGTTACAGCAGAGGGAGATGAGAGCAAGTCGGAGAAGACTAAACCAAGAGAGGGCTATAAATTAGGGGCTTCCATAGGAGCATTGGCCGAAACATCCAAATCAGTAGGTGGAGGGGCATTAACCAAACCATCTAAAGCATCCAGCTTAGTATCAGAGACATCCTCAAAGAGAGATAAAGAATGAGAGTAAATACCAAAATTTGGATGCTCTAGAGCATAAGAAACATAGGGCTCCCTAACTACCGGAGAACCCTCCAGACTGGAACATGAGTGCTCGACCAGGAGAAGGGGGCAATATCTCTGAAGATGTCCCGTATCGCGGCAATGACTATAGTGAAAAGGCATGTACAAGTAGTCCAGCTTCTGAACCAGGAGCATGTCCTTGCAAAGAATCTCCACTTTAGCAGGAAGACCATGAGAGATGTCCAACTCAACTAACACCCGAGCCATCCTTTTGTCAAAGGAAAGGTGAAAGTCTTCATCCATAGCCACAAATCTGCCAATCGTGTTCTCTATACCCTCAAGGATATTCAGATTCCAGAGGGGAAAGGGGAGAGAAGGTAGCAAAATCCAGAGGTGGCGCTTTGTAACCCTTTCATGGAGGGGATCAAAATGTGAGTGCTAGTGTCCCAGAACCAGAGACCCTGAGTCGACACGCCAAGTCCGGGCCAGAACAAGATTTGTGTGTACCTCTTCAAGGAATAAGAAGACAATCCAGCGGTTATACAAGAGACTAATGGTGGGGATATAAGTAATTAACGGCTTCTAGTGTTCACAGGCCCAATCAACCCAATCCTGCTTACCCTGCTTACAGTATTCTAAACGCCCCACAAGAGCACGAGAGCACAAGGAGGAGACACGGCCTAAGAAAATGTCATGGCCAAGGATGTAGCGGAACCACCCTTCATGGGTTTTGATGTTCTTGGCATGTCTCTTACGACGAAAGCGAGAAGAGACCTTGTCTGCCATGAGGTGGCAATAGAATTCAACCCTGAGCATGCACCCAAAACCAGCCAACCGAAAAAGACTCCAGACTGCTAAGGAAGAAATACAATAGAAACCCCCAAAAACCACCAAAAACCGAGCACTGGAAACAAGCCAAGGCAAAAACCACAGAGGGGGATCGAAGACAGTGCACCACAGCTTCACCCAGATGAAACCACACAAAAGAAAAACCACCAGCAACAAGGTGAGGACTAACAGATGGTCATAAAACCACCGAGCTGACTAGAGGGTACAGTAGAAGTACCCACATGAGAAACCAATAAACCCTGAGGAGCGGCGACCATACCCTAGAGTCACGGGAGAACTGGAAAACTATAAAAGTCAACCATGACACAGCTAACGAGGGCCAAAATGAAGGGACATGGAATTCACAACGTAAGAGCCCATGCAAGGTGGCGAAGCAAACAAATACAGAAACCCACACACAGCGGCTACAAAAACTTGATGTCCTTCCCACTTTTTCACCTGGTTGGTACTAGTCCCCCTCGTGGGGGGGGGGACTCTAGGAAAACCACCAACTGTGGGACAAGAAACCCAAAGAAACCTAAGATCTACGAAGCACAAAAAGTTACAGGGAGGGGGGGCAACAGAAACCAATAATACGAACCAGCCAAATGAACAAGAGAAACCCAGTGAAGCCCCAGTCTAGCCGAAGAGGAAGAATATTAGGGTGAAGGCCTCCATGGCTGCGGTCACAACACATACAGAGCGGCCACACATAGTACCAAACCCTCCAAACCCTCCATTTCCTAGAATGTGCACACCACTTACATATAATAAAAAATCAAAGGGATTTAAGAGTTGTAGAATCATAGGTCTTGCAACAACCTTTAGATGGAAAGGAATAATTTCTTAGTCAAGCGAAAAGTGATTCAAAACTAGTTTCTTTGTCGAAAACCAAATGAAACATTCCTTATTTTTATTTTGGGATATTGTTTTTTATACAATGTCATTCATTAATGAACTTACACAAAAGATGAATTATTGATGTTTTTTTGGCAAGTTTACATTGAAATTGAGGAACGAGCTGTCATGTCTTGGTTGTCATGGGTTTTGACTCAAAGTGGGGACGAACACATCCGACTGCCCCAACCACCCCTCCTAACAAGAGGAACCCCAAATATTGATGATGTTATATGCATATTCAAATTAAGACACCAAAATTAACTTGCCATACAAGTACGCACATTTTAATTTAGTTCTCTTTCACCAACAAATCACTACAACACATGAGCCAAATCATTTATATGTAATACAAATATTTTAAATTTAAAATCAGCTACAAGTACAACCTGGTGGGAGCACACTCAAATAATAAGTGCAACTTTCCCACAAACGTAATACTAATAAACTACTTAGATCTTGCACAATGCACACAATGGGAAAATGCGTATAAAAGTAATCCACTAAGCACACGTATAATAAACCTAAAACTAAAGAATAAATATAAAACTAACCAAAACCTTAAAAATTCACTGTCAATATTTGCAAAATCCACACTTATATCATCAATGCATTATTTTGTTACAAACTACTATATTGCAATTTTTAAGCAATTTAAAATTAACAAAAGAATAAGATATCGAATTCACTAGTAAATAATAAAGCCAAGTCAAGGTAATCAAGATTTTTTTCTCTTGTAAAAAGAAAAACTATTACATAATTTTTTTTTAAATGTGTAAGTATTCAAAGTGGTGCGTTTGAAATTCAAACCAGAGAGAGTGCAACCATCCAAGCTCGAGAGATGTAAAAATGATGTGGATTGGATCCCTAAGGAATACAATCACCCAAAAAAAATGGTAAAATCATTTAAAGCATACCTAGCAAGATAGAAATGTCACATCATCGATTCACCGGGGCATCAATTTTTGTTGTTGAATGCTTGTCAATTGTCACATTAAACTACATCTATGTAGATGGGATGGAGGCTAGAGGGGAAATGCAATGGCATCAGTCCTAAACACGTGCTATCATGTCAACTAGATCCTTGCAACTTGTTGTGCATATGAGGCTCCACAATCTGCCCTTTAAATAGAACTAGAACACCAAAATAAGTTTACAAAATTGCTACTGGCAGGATTAAACATAAATTTTTAGTACTGAGCAATTAAGAGCTCAAGGATCTAGAATTGAAATCCTCATAACTTAGCAATTATAGGCATGAGAAATTAAGAGTGAAACAGTAAAAAACATGTTTTTCAAGAAATAACCAACGCAAATATACCAACGAATAGTAATCCATGAATGAATAAAATAATATATAATTGATTATATAAAGATGATATACAATGAGAAATTATGTTTGTATAAATAGCCATGCAAAGGTTTCATAGGTGATGAGACGCCACCCTTCATAAGGTATCTCTTCAATTAATTGTTTAATTACTCATTTATTATCATTATTAATAATTTATTTATTGTAATATTTTGTTCATTATATTGTCTTCCCCTTAAGAGAAATTATGCCCTCAAAGCTTAGAGAAGAAAAGGCTTACGTCTGATTTCTTGTTTGTAATGACAACTTCTCATTATTTGTGATAGTAACTGCAACACTCGACGAAATGAAACGATATGAGTTATGAATTCCCAAAAACAATTGCCACATAGTTTGTGAAGTCATCCATTTGAGATCTATCTTTATTGGAGTTGTTTGTTGAACGCTTTGTTGGATGAAATTTCTCGTTTTCTGCTTAGCTTGTTCATTTTGTGTTCTTTCTCTTCTGAAATCATATCTCCCATGTTTATGTTCCTTTTGACCCTGTCGTTGGTCAAAATGTTTTTTGTAATTTGGGTGTCGATAAGGAGTTCTTGTTGTTTGTTTTTCTATTGAATTGGCTTCCTTTTGAACTATGATGGGGACCGAATTTGTATTTTTTTCTTCATTCTCAACTTGAATTTTTTTTCTAGAGAGTCTAGATGCTTCCTTCTGGATTTGAACTAATTTTTTCTCTAATATATTATTATTATTCTTATTTTAAATCTTCTCGAACCTTTCGTCTTGCAACTGTTTGTCCTCTTTTAACTTCTTGATTTGGTCATCTAGTTCTTGATTAAGATTTCTCAGACAATGGTTTTCTTCTTGTTGTTTTAGTATTCTTCTTCGAGGTATTCATTGGAAAGTTCCATCTTCCAACTATTTTTTAGTTTCTTGATTTTCGTAAGTAATGTCTTGTTATAAATTCTTAGTCGAAATAGTTCTTCAGTATTGCATGCTAAGTTGCCATTGATTTTCACAATTTCTAACTTGTGCTTCTTTTTAGTGTCGTCATACTTTTGTTGGAGTTCTTCTTTCTATTGCTGATGTCGACATATCTATGATTCTTGACTTTTTAACTTTCTTTGGATTTGCGCCAAATCATCATCTTTGTCCATGATGAGCTTGTTTAAACTTTTTATGTCTTCTTCTAATTCGTTATCACTTCTATATGGCGATTCTTCGTTATAATTGAACTTTTTTATTTTTCCTTTTACGGTCTTAGTTGTGAGCTTTTAATCGAGATATTTCTTCATTCTTAGCTGATAACAGTTTCTTGATATCTTCATTAGCTTTTTCCATTTTTTTTATTTTGATCTTTTAAGCGATGATTCTCTTTTTCCATAAACTTATGAAGAATGATTCAGTGACTCATCTCAACTTGTAGATTTTTAATGCTTTCCTTGTAGTATCCTAATTCGCTTTCCAGTCTCTATGATTGCAACTGTGAGTTACCTTGATCGTCTTTCGTAACAAATATTTACCAAATATTGGACAGGAGCAATTGCCATTCTTAAAAAATGTCTTTGGATTATGGCCATATATCATATAGGAAACTCTTAATTTTGTATTTGGATTATGGCCATATGTTTTCTATTCTAATAGTTGGACATTCTCAAGACCGTAAACTTTCCAATATGTAAAGTAACAAGTTAAACATGTGGTAAACTACTTTTAATTCTGCATTTTATTTGGTAGAATTTACAGGCACTGGATACATCAATGAATTATAGACTCACACGGTTACAGTTACACCTTGAAACTGTGTTTTCTCCGCTTCAAAATTAGATCCACCTTAAAACTTTTATTAATGCTTAATTTCTTAACTAGTTGAATCTTTGAACTCATAAAAATTGCTTCGCATTTATTTATTGGTTAAGCTTTGGTTCAGGTTGTAAATCGCAAAGTCACAGTGGATGAGTTACAATTATTAAAAATTGTGACTAGATGAGTTACCATTATTAAAAATTGTGATTAATTCATGAGAGGAAAAGTTTTTCATAACCCCACTATGTTGGATTTTGTGCAACTTCGAAATTTATTTTTGTGTACCTCCTATGTGAGTTTATATTGATGTAATAAATCATGTAAACCATGGAAAGAATCAATATAAACCTTGGAGAATAATTATACAAGAAAAATAAGTAAATAAACCTTATTTTATTTTCCCCCAAGACAAGTCGACCGAGTGGGTCAAACTACCTTAAAACAGTGGGCAGTTTTTCCCAAACAGTGGGAGAAATTGTCAAGCTGGCCCTAGTTTAATTTTAGTGGAAAAATAGTATAAATAGAGGGAGCCCCTCCTAATTTTGATACACAACATCTTCAGCACTGCAGGACAAGTTCACTCTCAACTATATAAGTTCGCTACTGCAACTAGGAGACTATTTTTTGGGTGGGGTTTCTCCATTATGAAGAGGTTCTCTCTTATTTTCTTGGGGTTATGCTATGACTATCTGTATGTACATCATTATATATTGGAAGGTCTAAGCTCAGGGAGACAATAGTGCTATATTATCTATGGTTGGGAGGTGATAGATCATCACTGTGGTAAAACGAGCTCCACACCCAATTTGTTTGTGTGCTTTGTCTTTCTTCTAGTGATCTCGGTTTTGCAGTTGCCAATCTCTAACATGGTATCAAAGGAGTTCTAGAAGAAGCCATTGGCGGAAGCTAGGGATTGACATTCTGAGGCCTTCCCTCATCAATTCATGAGAAAAAGTGACTTGGAAACTTCACCCTAGGGAAGGTGGATCTGTTGGTGAAGGAAAAATCCAGCTCTGAGAAGTTTCATTTTTTACCTAATTTCGTAGATGTCGCAGTTACATTAAAAATTAGGTTTTCAAGTTTTGTGTTGTTCGGTCCATAGTTTTGGATCAATCTTGTCTTCTCTCAACTGGCCTTGATAGGGTGAAACCGCCTCTGGAGTCAGTTTCATAAGATTCCAAACTTCATTTTTTACTTAACTCCTGCTAGGGTTTCTAGTTCAAATCTACAGTCAAGATGATTGGAATGAAGGTTGATGATCGACTTGATGGGGCTTCTAACTTCATCTTTTGGAAGAAAGTGATCACTTGAAGTTTGTGTATGAGAAGGTTCCAGAACCAGAAGTTGAAGAAGACAAGTCTCATAGGAGGAAGAGTGATGCCACAGCAAGAAGAATCTTGGTGGACTCTACCAGGGATCGTTTGATTCTTCAAATATCGCAAAAGAAGACAACTAGGGAGATGTTCAAAATCCTAAAGAGGATATTTGAGGATAGTGGCATCAATGTGACTCTCGCATTGAGGAACCAACTGTCAAATATGAATATGTCCAATTCTGAATCAATTCCCTCATACTTCATGAGGATTTGAGAGCTAAGGGACAAGCTAAGTTCTAGTGGAGAACCCATTGATGGTAAGGAGTTTGTCATAACTACTCTAAGTGGTCTTCCACCATCTTGGGATTCATTCATTCAAACCATAAGTGATCGAACCAAGTTTCCCAAATTTGACAGGTTATGGGAATTTTGCGCCCGAGAAGAGACAAGGATAGCAACAATACAAAGACTCCATGGCACTCAACTTGAGGAGAATCAAACATTCATGGCCCATGCCAAGAAAGGCAAGGAAAAGGGAAGAAAGTTTCACAATCACAAGCACCAAGAAAGGAGATCAAGTCCTTCTTCATTTCATAAAAAAGAAGAAGAAGGATCTCTCATATATACAATGCTTCGAGTGCAAGACATATGGCCACTATGCCATAAACTGTAGAAGTTCATACAAAAGGAAGCATGAAGCCTCAACTGCTGATGTTGATGAAGACACTCCTCATAAGAAGTCAAGGAATGATGATTGTTCAGAGTTCTTCTTCTAATTCTCCCCATATTAAGGTGATGATATGAATATCTAGACTACGATGATCTTCCAACAAGAAAATGAAGAATAGAGGTCTCTCATAATTACCACAAGAAGGAGGTGGGATCTAACCCACAAAATAATAAAATATAAGTATTTGGATTTATTTTTCTTGTAGATTAGATCTATTGGTTTTGAATATGTTTCCATAACAATTTGTATGCAGATCTATGTTCCTGGAATTAAAAAGGATGTAGAGCAATATGATCTAGTTCCTTTATTCGTGAACAATAGGCTCGTATAGTATTTGTTATGTATAAGATTATTTAAATAGATAGTAATGTTGCACAACATTTCATGGACCCCTCTTGGATGAGTTCTCCTTCTAACATGCTTAGAATAGTGCACACTCTTGATGGTATGTTATAATGGAGATAACAAGCATCCAAATAGTAACCATATGTGTGTTGCATTGTAGCATTGGTTAAGATGCCTACATACCTGTATGAACTATTGTCATTGCATTGGATAAATTTGATTATGCATGTAGCTAACTATCTAACGAGATTTGAATTTTAGGAAATGATATGGTCTACAAGAGGAGGATGATGAAACTTGGTCTAAAGGACACATTATGGGGATTTTGAAGTAAAAAATGGGCCTCCAAACAAAAAAAGTACTATTAAAATCAATTTTTTAAGAACCAATCACAATCTAGAGAATGAGATCATCTATAATAATTGAGTTGGAATTGTTTGAGTTAAGGTTGCTTATTTGTCATATTCTAAAAGGTTGATCAAAATCTATGGTTAACCATGGTAGTCTACAAGTACTTTTACACCTAGAGTAAAGTACTTGTGTCTTTTCACACTTTTTCAATAAAATATATTATTACTTTTACACCTATAGTAAAGTAAGTACTAATGTCTTTTCACGCTTTTTTAATAAAATATATTTGTTGGATAATAACTCCCGAATTCCTCTTATTCCTTGAGAAATGCCTTTATTTATACAATTCATATGTCGGTTGTGATTCAACTTCCAACCAACCTATTCATATTCCTACATGACTATTCACATTCAGAAAATATTTACATATTGTATAATCTCGACGGATTATATTCCAACAATCCCCCCCCTTAATCCGAAGGGGTGTTAGTAAGTCCGAGCATCGTTCTGAATCTTTCAAACTTTTCTCATCCAAGCGCTTTGGTGAAGATGTCTGCAACTTGATCATTTGTGGAACAATGTCGAAGATGGACTGTCTTGGCCTCTACATGATGTCGAATCAAATGATACTTTGTGTTGATGTGTTTGGTTCAATCATGGAATCTAGGATTCTTAGCCAGCTTGATTACAGAAGTATTGTCGATCAATAATGGAGTGGAGTTATCTTGTTTTTCTTGCAAATCTTCAAGTATCTTCCTGATCCATACTATTTCTTTCGTTGCTTCAGCTGCGGCCACATATTCTGCTTCTGTTGTTGAATCTGCCAGAACTGACTGTTTGCATGACCTCCATGAGACAGCTACTGATCCAAGACTCATAGTGTATCCAGAAGTTGATACTCCTGTCTCCTTATCGCCATCAAAATCTGAGTCTGAGTAGCCAATAAGTTTGAAGTCATCCACCTTAGAGTACTTGAGTCCAATGTCTTGAGTCCCCTTCAAGTATCTTAGAACTCTTTTTGCAGCTGACCAGTGTCCTTCACAAGGTTTATGCATGAACCTTGAAAGTATGCCAACAACATAAGAAATATCTGGTCTAGTTGTTATAAGGTAGATAAGACTTCCTACAAGTTGTCGATACTTGGTCACATCCTCAAATTCTTTTCCTTCGCTTGATGTGAGCTTTATTTTCTGTTCCATTGGAGTAGAGATAGGGTTGCATTCTGTCATGCAAAATTTGTTTAGTAGTTCTCGAACATATTTTTTTCTGAGATAGGAATATGTACTTAGGATGTTCAGTGACTTCAATTCCTAAGTAATAGTGGAGATGTCCCATATCTATCATTTCAAAGATCTTTTTCAAATCTTTCTTTATGGATGCTATATAGCTTTCATTGTTCCCTGTCATCAAAAGATCATCTACGTACACCACAAGATACACAACAGATCTTCCAACTTTCTTTATAAACAGTGTTGCATCATCAAGATCAAAATGTTCAAAATTTAACTTCAAAAGATGCTCGGTTAATTTTTCATACCATGCGCGAGGTGCTTGTTTTAGGCCATACAAGGATTTGAAAAGCTTGCATACCTTTTTTTCTTTTCCTTTCACAACAAAGCCTTCTGGCTGAGACATGAAGACATTCTCTTTCAAGTCTCCATTCAAGATAGCAGTCTTCACATCCATCTGATGAACTTTCCACCCATTCTGAGCAGCTAAAGAGAGTAAGGTATGGATGGTAGCCCATTTTGCTGTAGGAGAAAACCTTTCTTCATAGTCAATTCCTTCCTTATGT
>LPNX010333558.1:103847-128371 GCA_001517045.1 Pseudotsuga menziesii | reverse complement strand
TCATACCCCAGGAAAATGCATTTTCTGCTTCGAGCACCAAGCTTGTTTCTTTGCTCCTTTGGAATCAAGGCATAACAGGTGGAACCAAAAACTCTGAGATCCCTAACTAAAGGGAGATGGCCAAACCACATTTCATGTGGAGTCTTGTTATCAAGAGCATTTGAGGGACTTCTATTTCTCAAATAGGCTGCACATTTCACTGCATCACCCCAAAACATTAGTTTTACATTCTTAAAAAACATCATTGAGCGTCCATGTTCATTATGGTTCTGTTCATTCTTTCTGCTACACCGTTTTGTTGAGGATTGTAGGGAACTGTAGTCTGATGTGCAATTCCATGTTGGCGAAGATAATCTTCAAAAGCATTTGAAGTGTATTCTTTCCCATTATCAGTACGAAGTGTACTAATTTTAGATTGTGCTTGTTTTTCTATCAATGCATGAAAGTCCTTGAATGTTTGAAATGCTTCTGATTTTGTCTTTAATGTGTAAATCCAGCACATTCTTGAGTAGTCATCAACAAAGGTCATAAAATACTTATTCCCATTGGCAGAAGGAATTGACATTGGGCCACATAAATCAAAATGCACTAATTCTAATTTTCTACTTGCTCTGAAATTAGATTCATGGAATGGCAGCTTACTGTGTTTCCCTAATATACATGCATCACATTTGCTCTTCTCTTTGGGAATGGTGGGCAAACCAAATACACCATTCTTTCTCAACAAACGAAGACTGTTATAATTCAAATGACCAAATCTTGCATGCCACAATAAACTTGATGACAAATTACCTTCTCCATGCTGAGAGAGGTAGGCATAGTTCTGAACTCTTGCAGATGAACCCTTTAGCTTCAGCAGCTTCTCATCTTCGTATCCAGTCATGATGACTTAGTTGTCAGAGGACTTTCTTATTTCTACGATTCCATCAAACATGTGGATGGAATGGCCTTGCTGTCGAATCTGCACCAAGGACGGCAGGCTTCTCTGCAACTCTGGAAGATAAAGAACATTCTTCAACAAGAAATCAGGGAATCCAGGCATCTTCAGCCGAATGGTGCCCATTCCCTTTGGTTTAAGACTGTGCAGCAGGACTGAAACGCATCAGGCAGGAGTTATGGAGCTCTGATACCACTGTTGGATAATAACTCCCGAATTCATCTTATTCCTTGGGAAATGCCTTTATTTATACAATTCATATGTCGGTTGTGATTCAACTTCCAACCAACCTATTCATATTCCTACATGACTATTCACATTATTTACATATTGTATAATCCCGACGGATTATATTCCAACAATAGTATTGCCTCATATATTTTTGAAAAAAAACAATATATGTCTTTTCACTTAATATCCATGTATTTACACAATTTTCAATATATGTTCTATTTATCCAATTTTTCTTAATGTTAAAAATATATTTTATTTACACATTTTTAATTAGGAATATAGATATATTTATCTATTTTTATTAATCTCAAAAATATCATATAATTATATATTTTTAATTGAACTTTATTTTATTTTGTTATTTTTAAAAACTATTATTAACTTTTATAATACTTTTAAAATATTTTATTATTAGATTTGTATTAAAAAACATTACAAAATAATATATTCATAAACACTCAATTTAAAAATTAACTTTTAAAAGACTAAATTTTAAACAAAAAACATCATAGTAAAATGTAATATTTTATCAGAGTATAGTCCAAATAATTAAAAACTACAAAAATTTACATTATACAAAATATTAAAATCGAAGTTTAAAATATTAAATATTAACTTATATAATTACATTAAAAACATAATATTTTACAATATTATATTACAATTAATTAATTAAAAGCTAAGAAAAACTAGTAAATTATTAAAATCAAATTTTAAAGATTATTTTTTAAGTATAGAATATATGTGTTAACCTATATTAAAATCAAAATTTAAATTTTTAAATTTTAGAATTTATAATAAATATATTAATAAAGGGCAGGGATGTAGGTTGATTGGAAACTCCAAGTTATGTTAAAGAATACAAGATGTTAAGCAAGTGAGTGGTTTGAGTCTCGACGAAATGTGCATAAAAGTTGAGCCCATAATTAGTGTGCCTAGGGTTTATACTGTAGCCGTTAGAATCGACCACGTATCACATGAGTGCGAAACTAACATCGTTGTTGATTACTCTCTATATATATGTTAAAATATTTATATGTACTTTAAAATGTAGAAAAAAAATTTAAAAATAATAATAGGTGATTAATTTATAATATAAAAAAACATAAATTGATTTAATGATTTTTTATACAAATCATAAACATCATATTTTATGAGAATTTAACTAAATTAATTCCATTATAAAAACACATAAATTTATTTAAGAAGAAAATAAGCAATTTAAATTAAAA
Source organism: Pseudotsuga menziesii (assembly GCA_001517045.1). Taxonomy (NCBI): domain Eukaryota; kingdom Viridiplantae; phylum Streptophyta; class Pinopsida; order Pinales; family Pinaceae; genus Pseudotsuga; species Pseudotsuga menziesii. Next base: position 125,968 of record LPNX010333558.1, on the reverse strand, counting down.
AATACATAAATATTTATAATTTTAAATTTTAATTTTCTAATAATAAGTTATGCCTATTAAATATAAATTTTATTAAAAAATAAGTTATAATAAATAATTAAAAAAAATATGTTATATTAAATTTTCATTTTCAAACATTAAATCAATTATATCATAAAAATACAAAAATTATATAAAGAAGCAAAAGAACATAAGTTATAATAAAAAATTAAGAAAAAATATGTATCTTTTTATACCTATAGTTAGGTATAGAGTCGAACAATAGTTTTGATTTTAATTAATTTATACACTTTTTCTAAAGTTTTACATTAGTTTTATAAAATTTTATATTAAATTAATATTTTAAAAATAAAATTTTATTTTTATTTTTTTTAATTTACTTTTTCATTTTATGATTGGTTCATTTTAATTATTTGACTAATTTCATGTAATGTGCAAATGAAATTGTTAGATATAAAAATATATTTAAAAATATATAACAATGCCAAGTGTTTTATTTATTAAAAGAGTCATAATGACTAGTCTTAATAGATAATAGATGTGACAACCACATCATAATGATTGATTATACCTATATCACTAAATACAACTTTTATTTAAATACAATAAACTATATATATATAATATTTTTTTATAAAAATTTAGAAATAAAATCTAATTATGTCAAGTGTCATGTTTATTAAAATAATCATAATAACTATCTTGATGTATGTCACAATTACATCACAATGATTAACTATAACTATATCACTATTTAAAACTTTTATTTAGATATAATATTTGTTTAATATATATGTTAACATATTCTAATATTTTTTTAAATAAATTTATTTAATAAAATTTTCAAATTTTATTTTGGTACTCAATTCAGCTTTTTTTCATATTTGCTAAACTAACATATTGATTTTTTTTTAATATTTCTAAAAATTATTTATTAGTTTATTTAAAACATATATGATGATTATTAAAATCAGTTAAATAATAGTTAAATATAATGATTAATATTTTATTTACTGGTTTATTTAAACAAATATGACATTATATTATAGACTTATCAAACTTTAATAATTTATTTAGCCTTTTTATTATTAATAGCAAAAGAAAAATTGAAAAATTTTGTTATTAAAGAAATGCGATTTTTATAAAATCCCTATAAATTATTATATAATTAATATCTTCAACATTAAGTTTTTAATGTAATTTTCATTTTTCTAAATCACACTCACATTTTCTTATGGCTTCTTATTTATTATCCAATTATTTTTATGTCAAACTTTAACTTTAACTTTGGTCTATATGTAACTATTAAATCAAAACATTTCTAAATTATGAAATTAAATTTGGGTTATAGATAACTATTAATTTTTTTTTTTAAATTATTAAATTAAACCTAAGTATGTAAATGTAGCGAAAATGTGCGTTGTCAAGTATACCTTCCCTATAAAATGCCTAGTTCATAATATTTTAATATATCTCTTATGAGACCCATTTTTTACCTCAAAATTTCCCTAATGAATGATCCCATTGATATGCAGATGGATCAAAAGTGAAAAGCCTCTAAAAGTATGACTCTCAGACCAGAAAGAATGATGACTTATGGACAAAACAATTAAGAGGAAGTCATGACAACATACAGATGAGGATCGAGTACATATAATCCACATGCCCAGATGATCTCATGTAGAGATATAGCATTTAGAAGTAGAAGGCTTGTACAAATGTTAGTCTCTCTGCTACAGTTGTTCAAAGAAGTTCTTTCCAGACAGAGTGATAGCAAATGGTTTCTAGAGGACGAAAGTTACTCAGTCGATTTCTGAGGAGACAGAGGGAGTTATCCCTCAAGATGAGGATCCTGGCCTATTGCATATGATGGTGTGAAACCTGATGAAGTATTCCCAAGTCAAGGAAGAACGTAATTGAGATCTGAACAAATCTAGCATGATGACTATGATTACATAGGTACACTGACGATGATGCTACTGACAATCAAGAGGATCCTTAATGAACCGGGTCATCACCAGGATGGATACTTACATCGTATATGTGAACTCCTAAGAGAGGGAGCAGGATGATCAACTACAAAGGGAGCAGGATGCTCAGATGCAAAAGGAACGGGATGATCAATTACAGAGGGAGCAGGATGCTCAGATGCAGAGGGAGTAGAATGCTTCAACACAGAGGGATACCTCTCAGACACCCTATAATGGGGTGGAGAGACTAGTTTCTTAATACTCTCCCATACATGTGCATGAATTCTGTCATTATCATTATTTCATTCATTTGCATTTCATGTCTAGAATAGGGAAAGACATAAATGGATGCCCGGATATATTTGATGTCATTGTTAGCTAATATATGTGTAGGATGGGACCGTACATTCTCCCTGATCACTCTGAGAAGGAGTGGGAGATTAGTCTCATGATTATTTCCCTCTCTAAGAGGAAATGATGATTATACAGATTCCATGCATTTTCTCGATCACTTCAAAAGAAGTGAGGAGATCTCTCGGACATCCTAAAGAGGATGGAGTGGTTGGTGCACACACATTGGTTCTTTTGTAAGATGCCAATACGATTTAGTTATGAGGTGAGCCGCATCGGGCTTAATGTTCACTCATTGTTAGTGGTGAATGGCCCTAGCATAGTCTTATGCAAAAGGCCTGAGATGCTAATGGCTCCAGTATGTAGCCTCGGGATGAATGTTCATTCATAGTTAGTGGTGAATGGCTCTGGTGTAGTCTTACTTAGACTTAAGGTGCTAACACAATTCTCATAGAGATACCATCGAGATAAATGTAAACTCATAATTTGTGGTGAATGGCTCTGGTGTAGTCTTGCTTAGACTCGAGGTGCTATGTATCGGATAGTAGTGTGAGACTCCAACACTGGCATTCTCATCAAGTGAGGGTCTTGGAAATGATGTAGAGTGTCCCCCTCGCTAAGAGGGAATGATGGTTTTACTTCCTGACACTTTGTGATGGAGTGGGGAGATTGGTTCCATGCTTATATCCCTCGGTAAGAGGGAAGGATGATTTTAATCCTTAACACTTTGTGATAGAGCAGGTAGAGTGACTACATGATTATATCCCTTTCTAAAAGAAAAGAAATATGATTCTGGCACAAACATCTACCTTTCTTCTACATAGGTACCTCTACTTGTTCAAGTTCTCATCTAGGTATGGGATAAATCCCATTGGCAATAGAGACATAGATGTAGTAGATGGTTGTGTACACCGGTACCTTCGCTCATCCTGGCTCTTAGTTTGGTGTGGGAGAAATCTCGTCAGCATTAGAGACAGACAGGTAGTAGATGGTTGTGTACAATGATGGCTCTGCTCATCCAAGTTCTCAGCCTGGTATGGTAGAAATCCCATTGGCAATAGAGACGGAAACATAGTAGATGGTCATGTGAAGCATGTCTAGGTTCTCAACCAGGTATGGGAGATCCTCATTTGTAGTAGAGACAAATTGATAGTAGGTGAGATGTTGATTGCAGTTTCTCCAATGGACTGTGTAGAGTTACAAAGCTGATAGATCTACCAATTGATTGAGTGGATTACATGCATGATGACACCTCTCGACGGACTCGGACTTTGTTGACAACCTTCAGTATGAGACCCAGATGATCATGATGTTGAAATATGGTCATGAACATCCAATTTGGATGGAAATGCCACTGGATTCTTTGGATCACTCTAGGAAAGAGTGATGAGATCTCTCAGATATCCTGGAAGGATGGAGAGGCCAACACACACTCCCAGACACTCATTAGAGTAGAAATATCTCCTAGACATTATGAGATGGAATGGAGAGGCTAGAACTATTACTCTTGCACTCACCGAAGGACTGGTTAATTGGTGAAAGTTTCCTGAAGGACTAGGTTGAGCTGAGGCACATTGTATTGATGATGGATTCCCAATGGACTGGTATGAGGAAATCTCCGATGGAATATGCAGAGTCGTGGAGCTAGTGCATGTTCTTCGATGGACTGGATTGAGCTAATGCACAAAGAATGATTTGATTGACACTTCTTGATGGACTGAGATTGTGTTGGAAGACATTCCTTATGATTTAGAACTATGATGTACACATGATATCGATATGTGTTCCAGTATGATAATACTGATGATGCCTTCCTAGATAAGAGGGAGTGTTGGAATAGTATCTACGTGAGGAATCACCTAATAGGATGGCCCAATAAATAATAAAATTAGAATACCATGTTTGAATAATACCTTCCTTATTGATTAGGAGTGTTGGATTTTGTGCAACTTCGAAAGTTATTCTTTTGTACCTACTACGGGAGATTATATTGATGTAATCAATCATGTCAACCCAGGAAAGAATAAATATAAACCTTGGGGAATAATTACACAAGAAAAAGAATTAAATAAACCTTATTTTATTTCCCCCCAAGACAAGTCGGCCTAGTGGGTCAAACTGCCCCAAAACAGTGGGAAGTTTGCCCCAAACAGTGCGAAAAACTGTCAAGTCGGCCCCAGTTTAATTTCAATGGAAAAATAGTATAAATGGAGGGAGACCCTCCTCATTTTGATACAGAACAGCTTGAATAGTGCAGGACAAGTTCACCCTTAGATACATAAGTTTGCTATTGTAGCTATGAGACTATTTTCCTGGGGTTTCTCCATTATGGAGAGGTTCTATCTTATTTTCTTGGGGTTATGCTATGACTATATGGATGTACATTATTCTATATTGGAAGGTCCGAGCTCGGGGGAGACAATATTGTTGTATTGTCTATGGTTGGGAGGTGATAGATAATCACCGTGGTAAAACGAGCTCCACACCTAGTTTTTTTTGTTCTTTGCCTTTATTCTAGTGATTTTGGTTTTGCAGCTGTCAATTTCTAACATCGTATCAAAGCAGTTCTAGAAGAAGCCATTGACGGAAGCTAGGGATTGACATTATAAGGCCTCCCCTCATCAATTCAGGAGAAAAAGCGACTTGGAAACTACGCCTTAGAGAAGGCTCATATGTTGGTGAAGGAAGCATCCAGCTATGAGAAGTTTCATTTTTTACCTAATTCTGATGCTACCGTAGTTACAACGGAAATCAAGGTTTCAAGTTTTGCGTTGTTCGGTCCATAGTTTTGCCTCGATCTTATATTCTCTCAACTCATCTTGATAAGGTGCATCCACCTATGGAGTTGGTTTCACAAGATTCCAGACTTCATTTGTGTCGATCAATGGCGGCCATTGCGAAGGTCCACAAGTATTACGTCACAATGTGCATGTAATTCACAATCTTACAAAATTCCAATATTTTGGACAATAAGCATAATTTTTTAAGTTCAATCGATGCCTTGGTTTCTGCATGCTGTGTCGCATTTTTTTATTTGTGTCAGAGAATTTTTTTTTAAACCAAAATGATTAATTTTTTTTCATTTTTATTGATAAAGAACTGAATGGGACTTCACCCAATTACATTTGTTCCAAAAAAATCACCTTTGTAGCATCTAGAATTCTCTTTTCGATATCAAGGAATAGGATTCATTGAGCTAGGACCATCATTCAAGCTTATCATTCCTATAGAAAGTAGGCATCCCTGATTGGCTTTGTAATCTGCCAACTTATTTAAATCTCGAAGAATGTGATAAGAAGTAATTGAAACACAATCGATTAAAATGAAGTACAGCCTTTGCACGGTAACATTCAAACCTGAATTGTTGAACTTCGAATCAGAATTTAAAGCTTTTATTGTGATTTCATAATATCCAAAAATTTGAACATTGTTGTGTCCCGCTGCCTTTGCAAGTTGACAAGCTTTTAGAAGGGCATATAATTCTGCTTGGTTATTTGAAAGATGTCCTACTCCCCAGCTCAAAACTTGTTTCTAGCATTCCACCAGGGTAATAGATCAAACCCCCTGCTCCAGCTTTCCCCGGATTTCCTTTTGATGCTCCATCGAAGAAGATTCAGACTTTATTTTTCAATTCCATTCTGAAAATTCCTTCTCTGAAATTCTAATCTGCCAATTTGATTTAATAACTAGCTTGCTTGATCCCGGCTGAACTTTATCCTCTTGCCTCGATCCCAACCATTTATGCTCAGCTTCTAATTTGATTTCTTCTAGTTAAGGATTTCCCACTGCTTCCAAAAGAAAAGCCTTGGCTTTTCAAGCTACAATTTTAGGCTTAGAAACTTTACTGTTGAAAATCAAATCATTTCTTGCCAACCAAATTTTCCACCATACAAATTTGGGAATGGATTGCCATATTTTTCTTCATGCTATACTGATTAAAGAGTCTGGATACCTTAAGTACCAACTTTTAAAGAGAATGACAGGGTTTGAATTTAGAGGAGAATAAGAAGGCAACCCACACATAAAATGAGCCCAAAATTCCTGAGCAAAAACACACCCAACAAAGATATGAGGTGAAGTCTCAGTAGATTGAAGGCAGAGCAGCATCTATAAGGACTAAAGAAGTCTCGTTTTAATAAATTTTCGTCGGTTAAGACTTTTTGGTGCATAATGGTCCAAGTAAAAAAATTACTTTTGGAATTCTAAGTGAATTCCAAACCATCTTCCAACATGATGCATCTAGAGAGCTAGAGGAGGGCAGAATAGAGGCAGGCGATTTCTGCAAAATATTGAACCCTTCAGCAACAGAGTAAATTCATGTGGGTCCCCATCCCCACGTATCCTTGCAAGAAATATGAATTGTCTCCATGCCAATTAATTTCTTTAGCAACAAATTCTGTTGAGTATGCAAAAGAGGAGCACGATTGGAATTTTGGGAAGGGACCACACCTCCCAATTTCCCTTGCAATCCCAAGAGATGAAATCAAATAAATGATGGAGATATTTATTTATTTCTTTTAACAAAAACAGGTAATTTTATTTTAAAGAAGGATACTAGTCTTTTTTGGCAAATACCAATCAACCAAGTTACAAATTTCGAAAGGACAAGAGGTTGCACAGAGGCTTACAAAGTAGACGGAATCTCCCATGAAGAACAAATTACAACTGAAAGTAGCACAATTGCTGTATAAGGTGAAAATAATTGGATTCCCCATCAATGCTGAGAAATCCTTGAGGAAGAAGGCATGCTTTATTATCCAGGGCATCTGCAATCTTGTTTGAGTCCCGGAGAATGTGGAAGGATTCAGCATTGTCAAATTCTTTCAATATTATCCTAATTCTCTGCAGAATTAAATTGAAGGTAGAATTGTTGAAGTTGTCTACTGAATTTAGAAATTTTATCAGCATCTCTAAATTTCCAAAGATTTGAATGGACTTGAAACCTTTTTCCTTAGCAAACTAGGTCCCCATGAGTAAGCGGTATCTTTCAGCCTGATTGTTTGTCATGGATCCAAGACCCCAACTAAAGCTGAATTTGGTCAATCTATCTAGAGAGAAAACCACGCCACCAACTCCAGAGGCCCTGGGATTCCCTTTGGAAGCACCATCAAAGAAAATTACTACTGAAGCGAAATTCATCCAAATATTTTTAAGTGAATCATTATTCCCATGAAATATCCAAGTAGGGATACTGACAGGCTTGGTGCAATTCAATTTTTTTCCAGAAGTTTGAGGACTAGAGCCCGTCCACGAGGAAGCTGGAAGAAAAGATGTCGATAATCCAGAAGATTCAGCAAACCACGTTTTTGAATTATTAACAAAGATCTGGGTGTTTGGGGTGAGATCTTTGAATATACAATTATTTCTGGCTAGCCATAACGCCCACCAAGTGAATTTCAAAATCAAGTGCCAGTGGAGGTGCATAATAGCAGAGGACGCTTTCGGTGGACGTCTTGCATGCCAGGCTAGATAAAAATCCATTACAGAATATTGAGAAGGGAACGAGCAGTTTATACCTTGGAGACCAAGAACCCATACATTTCTGGAGAATACATAGTTGACAAGGAGGTGATCAACAGATTCCAAGGCTGATTTGCATAAGCAACATCGAAAAGGGCCATTAAAGCCGTGTTTAGAGAGGATATCACTTTTCAATATCTTGTTATTTAAAACCATCCACAAGAAAAAATTTACCTTTGGCATACAATGGGAAGCGCATAACGATTTCTAGATCACAGGAGGAAAATGTGAACAGTGGGGAGTTTGAAGGGCGATGAAACCTTTAGCAAATGTGTAAAACCATCTGTTCCCCAACCCCAATCATCTTTCTGGGAGATGTGGACAAGACCAAGGCCTGAAAGAGATATGAGCAGCAAATTTTTTTGAGGATTAAGACAAGCAGGAAGATCCGGGATGGACCAACCCACCTAGTTGCCAGAACTGTCTCAAATGCAAATATCAGCCAATCGGATGAGGCCTTTATTTGTTTCCCAATTCATAATCTCTGTTAACGGAATGATAGAGGAAAGAGGAGGATTTTGTTGTAATCTCATGGATCATAGAGGGTTACCAATAATACACATTGAAGCATACATACATAATAGAGATAAGAAACAAGAACGTAGATGTAGAATAACAAATTATATTATATTATAAGGGTCCATACAAACATAGAACTGAACCAAGTTCTCATCTGGCTCAACCGCCTAATATATATGATTTACAAACACTTACATATAACTACCTGTTGGTTCGGTCAACCGACACGACCTTATGCGGCCGACCTAATCTCTAATTAGTCAGCCAATCAACTTAGTTGGCTTAGCAACTAGCTCCTCCAACAGATTCCCAGATATTTTATCCTCCCAAAGAAGGATCATTTTCCCATTGCCTGGAATTCTAAATAGTTGTTGATTAAAGAATTCGAAACCTTTTCTACATGAGTTCCAGATAGCAGTGTCAGTTCGTGTATTGGCAAGGAAGTGTTTCTCAATGATCCACCCTTAAGATATTTCATATGAAAAATCTTGCAGACTGGATGATTCTTGTCCACAAATATCTGCCAAATAAGCTTGCCTCAGCACCATATTAGCCAGACCAAGGTCCCTGATTTGTAATCCACCTACTGAAATTGGTCTCTTAAGTACTTCCAAATTTACCAGATGCAACTTGTTTTGACTACCTTTACCTCCCGACCAAAGAAAATCTCATAGGAATTTAGAAATATGAGCCAAGATACTCTTTGGGGCTAGCGGTAATGAGGATTGGAAGAAAGGATAAGCTGAAAGAACAGCCTTGATCAAGATCAGTTTCCCGACAGAGGTTAACCACTGGCCACCCCAAGAAGTGATTTTTTCTTTTAACTTTGCCAAGACTTCTAGCCAGAGAGAGGGAGGAGATGGTCCAAGGGTTAAGGGTAGACCCAAATACTTGATATTTTCCCACTTGTCGAATCCAGGGAAGCCCAAGAAGTCTTCTATTCAAACAATTGTCGTATGTTTGAAATTCTAGCCATAAACAACGCTTTTATTTTTTTTAATCAATGCTCCCAAGATTTAGCCGAATTTTTGAAGGATTTCATTAAAAGCTTGAGCAATCTTCAAGGAAGCCCCTCCCATAAGGAGGGAGTCATCTGCAAAAAGGGCATGGTTGAATGGTTCCACACCCCTAGCAATCCTGATGCCCGAGATGTAACCAACTTCCTTTTCAATTGTTAGTTTTCTATTGAGAGTTTTAGCCATCAAAATGTATAGGAAAGGGGACATCGAAAAACCATGGCGGAGTCCTCTGAAAGCTTTGAAAAAATCAGCAGGTCTACCATTGACTAATGGCGCAATCCAAGGACCATCAGTGCAATCTTTAATCAGATTTACAAACTCAGAGAAGAAACCAAATGAGAGTGGGACATCATAAATAAAGGGAAGCTTAACTCTCTCAAAAGCATTCTTCATATCTAGCTTAATTGACATACCTTTCTCCCTCCTTTGGAAGCTTGAGTGAAGAGCTTCCTGAACTTAGATTACATTATCCACTAAGTGTCTTCCTTTTACAAAACCCCCCTAGAGAGGAGAGATCAGCTTGCCTAGCAAAAGCTTAAATCTGTTGGTTAGAAGTTTAGCTAGGATCTTGTAAGAAGCGTTACGCAATGAAATAGGACGGAACCTGTCGAAGGAAGAAGGATTGACTTCCTTGGGGATGAGGGCGAGAAATTTATAGTTAGTGCACCCTCCCACTTTTGCTTTTTTTTAGAAGGTAGACACCATATAGACCAAATATGTTTTGATGATGGACCAACAGACTTTATAAAAATGAAACGAAAAGCCATCCGGTCCAGGAGCTCTATTTGAATCCATAGCCCAAGTGACATCAATAGTTTCCTTTTCAGAGAAGGGTTTCATTAAAACATAGTTGTCCTTGGCACTAACTAGAGAAGGGACATTATCCAAGAATTCAGAAGAAACATCCTCATTAGTGATACTATCATCCCGAAAAAGAAGCTGAAAATGTTTGCTAGCAGACTGTTTTAGTATATCTTGACCTTTAATAGTGACCGCCTCACCAATGGAGATTTCCGAAATAAGGTTTCGAGACAATCTAACCCTGCATTGTCTATGAAAATATGTAGTATTCTTATCACCAGACTTCAGCCAAAGGCATCGAGACTTTATCCTGAGTTGTTCTTCTTTGTGTCTGAAAGATTGAGTGGTATTAAACTGAGCCAATTTCTCCAAAGCTAAATGAGAAGTGGAAATATCTCTGTCTTCCATACCCAGTTGAATTGCAGCTAGTTCAAAAACTCTTTCTTCCCCGATGGTCGTAGGAGAGGGAAAAGGAGTTTTAACCCAATGCTTCAGCGCGATTTTGGTCCTCTTCAGTTTCTTCTCACAGACCAAACTAGGAGAGCCAACAATATATTGTGACCAAGCCTAATTTACAACATTAATAAACCCGACTCTCTCGATCCAGAGGGGGATAAACCTGAACGGGATTGGCCCAAGTTCCTCTTCTTTTTCGAACAATAATGAAATTGGATGGTGGTCTGACGAGAGCTTGGGTAGAATATTTTATGAGACAATGGATTTCCCATTGATCAATGAACTGTGGACAAGAAATCAATCAAGCTTGGAAGAGATACTTGCGGCTCCCACTCTGTGGTTGGACCACGTGTAACACCCGAGCTTGGGCTTTAAGTCAAAAAAAATCCCAAGTATGAATCAACTCCTCCACCATGTCATGCATAAAATCCTCGCCACGCAGATCTCCTTTTTTTTTCATTTGGAGATAGAGAAATGTTGAGATCACCTACTAAAATTATATTTACAGGAGAATTGGCCTCTAGTAAATTCGATAATGATTTCCGACATACATGTTTTTCAATGTAATTAATTGATACGTAGAGATTAAAGAGGGAAATAGAGGTCTTAATGGAGAAATGGAAGAGCTTTGAAAATTTCCAGTGCTGGGTGGGAAACAAATTTTTTAACTGGAAATTCTCTTCACACCATAGAGTGGCTAGTCTGCCACAGGTGCCTCTAGCACTGACTACTTTGCCTTAGTTCAATTTCCATTTATTTTTACTTAAGTGAAGGAGATATTCCTCCTCAACCTTTGTCTCTTGAAGTAGGAGAATTTCAGGAGGGACCATTCTCATTAGATCTTTTACTGCTTCAACTTTGATTGGGTTCCCCAATCCCCTGCAGTTCCAAGAGACAAGATGCATTACTTGCCCAAGTTAGAGGGAGTTATTACTCCCTTTGGAGGCCTGGTTCTCTTCTTCCTCCCATATGACATTTTGATGGTGTACTAGCTTCCTTGCGTCTTAAGCCTCTCAACCTCTTCTTCCCGGATCTACTTCTTAGACTTCCTACCACCCTTTTTGGAGAGTTGTTCAATGGAATTTTCATCAGAAGATTAAGAGCTTTCAGCCGGTTTCTTGTGGGTAATGTCAACATATGAGGGGGGAGAGAAATCCCCAATAGGAGCAAGGGGAGGTTCGCCATCCCAAAGAGGATTCGATATAGAAATACCAGCTTGTTTCGGATTGACTGTGTTTGCTTCAGATTCCATCACAATCCCATCGAATTGTTGGAATTCACCTTCTTCGAGGATAGCATTAGAAGAGCTAAGGACATCAGAGTGATTGGAAGGAACTTTGGAGGTATCAACAACCCGAGGAATAGTAATACTCTTCCCAACGGTAGAGTCACTTGTCACGGTTTTACCTTATTTGCCTTTCTTTCTAGGTCCCTGATTGGAAGTTCCTACTTTCTGGACTTGGGTCCACTGATCATCTTTCTCATTTTCAATTTCCTCTTCTGATTTTTTCTTACAGTTTCGGGCAAAAAGGCTATAACCATGGAAGAATCTACATTTGAATGCAATTTGTTCATAATCCAACTCCTAGATATGTGACCACTCAGCTACTGTTAAATTGATTGCCTCGAGTAGGCCAGTCTCTAAATGAACTTCTACGCATATTTTAGCGCATGAAAACTTATCTTTCCGTTCATCCCTGTCAATGTATTTACCAAGCTTGTTCTCGATGGTTTCAAGGGATTTTGAGTTCTAGCAATGCAGAGGGAGATGAGTGAGCCTTACCCAAATAGGGACAACAGACGGAACGTCTTGAGTGGGGTCAAAATCAGGGGTCCACCTGTTCAAGTAGAGCCCCTAAGGGCCCATGAAGTACGGACCATTTCGGAAGTTAAGGTCACAATCCTATGCAGATTCAAAAACAAAAACATAATAACCTATTCCAACAAAATATTTCTGGATGCCATCAGTAACTAAGGGACGCTAGTTCCTATGCACCCAACCATCAATGGCCTTAGGAGAGGGGCAGAGGCCAGTGAATTTCTCGATTAACCCATGTTCAACAAGGTTTAAGGTTGAACGACATGTCCAATCAGCAAGAAGTTCTACAGATGGGATATCCACTTACTTGAAAAATTTCTGAGCATGACCTCCTTTCCTCTTGCCACAAGAAGCAATCAATTTCTTGAAAGCCTCTAGGTCAGGAGGAAGAGGCAAAGGAGGCTCCCCACCAGACATTAGAATGACCACCAGGATGAGGAATCCACCAAATAATGCCCAGAATAGAAGCACAAATACCCACGGCCAAAACCACCCTGCAAGATCACTCCAAACTTCTGCAACCAAAAAGATGTTGGAGAACCAAGAAAAGGAACGATCTGCTAGGAGCAAAAACCCAGAGATCCAATCCTTTAGAAGTAACCTACAAATCGCAGAAGAGAGACTCCACTCAGTATCAGATCAGCAGCTCTGCAAATCTAGAAAAGAAGCAGCACCATACATGCAAATACGGGCACGAGCAAGGGAGACTGCAAACCACTAGGCCAAAGCATACCCAGAACCAAAGAAAAATTGAATCTTCTTGGAGCCAATCTAGGTAAAACTCAATCCAGTAGCACAGACTTCACCAACACTTTCCAACAAATTCTTGGTCAAGAAATAGGCACTCTCTCATTTGATCATCTTAGAAGAAAGGAGTCCACAACCTCCTCGAGCTGAGAGCCGAATCTTGAAGAGAAACACCATGACTGCCCACCAACTAGAGCTTTGCAAAGAACTTCAATCCGACAGAACGATCTACAGGGGCATCTGCAAGAATGAACCAGAATTCTAGGAAGCTGGAAGGAGACCAAACACTGCAAAANATATACAAGCTCATCAGCTCATGGAAAGTTACATCTGAATTTAGAGGAGCGTTCCCTAGAATTTTATCTTCCCACATAAACGTCTATCTACCATTTCCTGGAATTCTATATAAATGCTGAGAAAAAAATTCCATACATATTTTGCATAAAGTCCAGATATTAGAGCCTTTTTGAGTATTTGTCAATTGAAAGTTTCTTAGAGTTCCTCCATGAAGATATTTTTTTCGGAAAATTTGGCTCACTGGGTGTTTTTTATTAGAGAACAACTGACATAGAAATTTGCCTTCCGTAGCTAAATTAGACAATCCTGGATCTCTGATTTGCATCCCACCTTCAAGTGTTAGTTTTTCAACATTAAGCTAGCATTATTAGGATCTTTAACTGAGAGAATAACAAGTACAGCAATCAAACACAAGAGACAATGAACACACTGTTTTTCCTCGGGGAAACCATAAATGGAGAAAACCCCGCAACTTCCTCAGAGATAGAATCATCACCAAAACAGTAAAATCCCAAAACAGTAAATGATCTTCCGACAGCAGTAACCTTCTTCTTATCTAGCCCCAGTGTCTTCTCCTTCCTTAACTATGCGCTACACTTGAGTGTGTATGAGTTGTGTGATAAATAGAGACTCTAGTTCTCTATTTATACTAATCCCGACATGACTAAAACCATACCAGGGCTGACCTCTACTAGGACAGTCTAATAACCCTAGTGCCACGAAACTACGAGGAGTTTAACCCTTAGACAATGGGAGGGTTACCCACAATGACTTGACATGACTTGTTTACATTATTGATCCTCCCGATCGAAACATCGAGGCATGACAACATGACTCAATTACATTATAGATACATCCCAGAATAAACATCGGGTTACAATACATAAGATACATAGATGAATACATTCTGAAGTTACAAGTACATCAACACTCCCTCTTAACTAGGCAGGTATTCTTTCGACACAATTTTCAGTACTGGTCTTCTTCTCTATATCAGCTGGATCTTCTCGCCATCTGCATCTAAAGTCTTCTGAGTCTTTAAGTCATCTTCATCTTCAAGTCATGTTCATCTTCGGATCTGGATCATCTCTCGATCTGGATCATCATGGGACATCATCACTCGATCTGAATCATCACTGGGCATCATCACTGGATCTAGATCATCACTCGATCTGGATCATCATCACTTGATCTAGATCATCACTCAATCTGGATCATCACTGGGCATCATCATTGGATCTAGATCATCACTCGATCTGGATCATCACTGGATCTGGAACATCACGGGTGTTATCTCATGATTCTTCTCATCACAGGAATTTCTACAGAGCCAACCCTTTTTCATGTTATTTGTAGGCCTAGCCTCCATGTAGGTCTTCTTCAGCACTTATATCTGATCAACACATGATCAAAGAAAGGCTCATCATTTCTATCTGATCAACACATGATCGAAGATAGATACTACACTTACATCTGATCAACACATGATCGAAGAAAGGCATGCCCAGCACTTATATATGACCTACTTGTCAGAAAGGCATGCCCAGCACTCACATCTGATCATGTAGGAACCAATCCTATCATCATATCAGAAAGGCCCAGGACTTACATCTGATCAACACATGATCGAAGAAAGGCTCAACATTTCTATCTAATCAACACATGATCGAAGATAGATATTGCACATACATCTGATCAACACATGATCGAAGAAAGGCACTGCACTTACATCTGATCAACACATGATCGAAGAAAGGCACAGCACTTATATCTGATCAACACATGATCGAAGAAAGGCTCAGCACTTATATCTTATCAACACATGATAGAAGAAAGGCTCTGCACTTACATTCATCCAGTCTGGAACACATCCTACCACAATGATGAAAGGGCTTGCACTCATATCTGATCATGAGAGAACACATCCTAGCAATCATATAAAAATGGCCCCCAGTCCTCGACTGAGCTACCTGGTAACTGACTAGGTGCCTCCATTCTCCTAGAGAATGGCAGCTGCCCTTACATCTGTCCTACTTGATAGAATGGCCAACACTCACATCTGACATGGGAGGAACTTAATCCTTTAACCATGACAGAATGGTTCAGCCCTTACATCTGATCAAGTGGGAACACATCCCTCTGTCGCATCAGAATGGATTATCAGTCCTAGACTGAGTTTTCCTGGTAACTGACCAGGTGCCTCCATTCCTAGAATGGCAATTGCCCTTACATCTGTCCTACTCGACAGAATGGCCAGCACTCATATCAGACATGGAAGGAACCAATCCTCTCACCATGACAGAATGGATCAGCCCTTACATCTGACCATGGAAGGAACCAATCCTCTCACCATGTCAGAATGGCTATGGGTCTCATCATTTTCTCTTGGAGGAAACCTCAATCTGGAGAACACCAAGCTTCTCCCTGAAGTACTCAAACTTCATCCTAGCCAATGGCTTCGTCAATACATCAGCTATATGTTCCTCCATTGCAACATACTGGAGCTTCACTGCTCCCCTCTGCACCATATCCCTGATATAATGATACTTGATCTCGATATGCTTCGACTTGTCATGGAACACTAGATTCTCTGACAACTTCACACAACTCTGCTTGTCACAATGTATGCAAGTAGCATCTAACTGGAGATCAAATATATCAAACAGTAGCTTCCACAGCCATACTGCCTCACAACTAGCTGAACAAGCTGCGACATACTCTGCTTCAGGATTACTCAATGCCACACAGGATTGCTTCCTGCTAAACTAAGAGATCACACCTGATCCCATACTGAAGCAACACCCTGAAGTGCTCTTCTATCGATGGCACTGCCTGCCCAATCTGAATCAACATAACCCTCTAGGATAATCTTTTGATTTGCATCGTACTTGAGCCCATAATCAACTATACCCTTCAGGTACCTCAGAATATGCTTTGCAGTAATCAAGTGAACATGTCTCAGATCTGTCAGGAACTGGCTTAAGGTGTTCACAGCAAAGCAAATATCTGGTCTCGTGTTCGTCAGGTACATCAATGACCCAATCATCTGATGATACATCGTAGCATCAACCGACTCTGATGAAGCATCGTTCAATCGCTTCATGTTCAATGCCATAGGTGTGGCCATAGCCTTGCAGTCCATCATCCCAAACCTCTTTACGATCTCTACTGCGTACTTCCCTTGTCCAAGGAAGATTCCATCTGTACTCTGCCACACCTCCATACCTAGAAAGTAATGCATCATCCCTAAGTCCTTCATTTCGAACTCAGTAGCAAGCTTTTGCTTTGTATCAGCAATCAACCCATCCATACCTGTCACAAATAGATCATCTACATATAGTAGAAGCATCACTAGGTTGCTATCTTCAACCTTGTAGTAAAGGTTGGAATCTGCTTTACTCTTGGTAAAGCTCAAACTAGATAGAAAGCTGTCAATTCTGCCGTACCAGGTCCTGGGTTCCTGTTTCAAACCATACAGGGCTTTCTTCAATCTGCATACATGAGACTCTCTGTCATGTGTCTCAAAACCAAGTGGTTGTTCTACATACACTTCCTCTTCTACTACACCATTCAAGAAAGCAGTCTTGACATCCATCTGGTGTATCTTCCCTTTCATCACTGCAGCCAGAGCAAGTACTAATCTGATGGAAGTGTATCTGGCTACAGGTGCAAAGGTTTCTTCATAGTCTATTCCTTCTTTCTGAGAGAAACCCTGAGCCACAAATCTTGCCTTATACTTTTAAATGCTACCGTCTGCAACATGCTTGATCTTGTAGATCCATTTGGAAGTTACAACTGACTTCCCTTCTGGTCTTGGGACAACATCCCAAACATCATTCTTTATGATCAATTGATATTCTTTGATCATAGCATCCTTCCATTCTTTCCATTCTGTCGCTTCTTCATAACTGGAAGGTTCTTTATCAATGAAATCACATAGTAAAGCTACATACCCGGAGCAGGATCTGGTCCTCTTTCTTTCTCTGTGATTCTCTTCTGGAGCCCCATATCTTTCCACACCTTGAATAAGTTCTTATACCCAAGCAGGTTTCCTCTTATGAGGATTCTTCTCCAGAGGCTGTAGGTCTTTGTGGTTCTTCAAATTCTCGATCTTCTTCTTGAATTTCTTCATTCATGGTTTCATCATGAATTCTGGGTGCTTCTGCTTCTTTAGTTTCTTCAGCAGGTATCTTTCTGGATTTGTTGTATGCTATGTCTTCATCAAATGTCACATCCCTGCTGATGTCAATCTTCTTGTATCCTAGGAAATAGATTCTGTAAACCTTCGAGCTTTCAGAGTATCCCACAAATATACCCTTCTTTCCTGAAGGATCTAATTTTATCCTTTTCTCCTTTGGAATGTGTATGTACACAAGACAGTTGAATATTCTGAGATGGCTGATTTCTGGTTTCTTGCCGGAGAAGACTTCTTCAGGAGTCTTGTTCTTGAGTACTCTATGTGGAGTACGGTTCTGTACATACACCGTTGTTCTAGAAGCTTCATCCCAAAGATGCATAGGAAGATCTTGATCATGAAGCATGGCTCTTGTAGCTTCCATGATGGTTCTGTTCTTCCATTCCGCAATCCCATTCTGTTGTGGATTATAAAGAGTGGACAACTCCCTCTTAATCCCTGATTCTTTGCATAGCTCTTTGAATTCATTCGAAGTGAATTCTCTGGCATTATCTGATCGAAAAGTCTTGATCTTCCTTTCAGTGTGGTTCTCAATCAAGGCTTTGAATTCCTTGAATTTGCTGAATACTTCGTCTTTGTTCTTCATGAAGTAAACCCATGTCTTCCTAGAAAAATCATCAATAAAAGAAACATAATATGCATACCCGCTTAGTGAGTTTGATGACATAGGACCGCATACATCGGAGTGGATGATTTCTAGGATTCCTTTGGCTTTGCTTTCACTGCTAGGAAATGTCTTCTTTGTATTCTTTCCTTTCACACATCCCTTGCAGACCCCATCATGTTTTGCTTGGAATTCTGGAAGACCTTCAACAGCTTTGCTTGCAATAGGTAGTGCTCTGTAATGCACATGTGCAAGCCTTCTATGCCAAAGTTCACTTGGCTCTATTGTGTCATGGACCAATGCTTGTTCTGGATGGCCCTTCAATTTGTACAAACCTCCTTCTTGTTCTCCAATCACCACCGCATCATCGATAGTCTTTCCTTTTGGCCACATAATGACTTGACCGTCTATGAATGCAACCCTCATTCCTTTTGCATCCAATGCTGATATGGAGAGAAAGTTCTTCTTGAGTCCTGGCACAAACAATACTTCCTTCATTGTTAGAGACTTTCCAGAGTCTAATTTCTATGAAGATTCCCCACTACCTTTTATTGGATATTGGTAGTCATCTCCTAGCTTCACCTTGTGAGGTGATTCATGTTCTGACAGTCTCATTAAGGATTCCTTGAATCCAGTCATATGTTTGGAAGCCCCATTGTCTATAAGCCAATCATCACTTCCATGAGTAATGTTACCTATGAGAGCGGAGATCAGAACATATTCATCCTCGCTTGAAGAATATTCACTTTCATATCTGGTTCTTTTCTTGGAGGGTTCATCATCCTCTGCAACATGAGCATGATGTCTTCTTTTGTTCCCCTTCTTCTTATGAGAGTGACCCTTGTTCTTAGGACAATCTTTTGCAAAGTGTCCTCTTTCATCACATGTATAACATCTCAATTTTGATAGGTCCCTTCTAATGTTATCTCTATGATGAGGATCCTTACCGTTGGAGTAATGAGATCTGTCGAGCACCCTAAATGCAGATAAGTTATTATCAACACACAGAGCTTACGAAATTCATTGTCAACCCGAGGAAGTCTTTTGTTGCAAAGGGTAAGTGCACAATATATGCTAAACACCAAATCATTGTAGTGAATACTGTTCTTAAACAACTATGTTCATCCCTCAAACTTTGTGTAATCCCACCAATCTTCTAACTCTACCAATTCAACCTTGTCCTTCTATGCATCAACGAGAAATGAAATCAGATTCAACAACAATTACTGACAGAAAGGAAATCCTATTCATAACTCAAAATAAATGAATTACCTATTGATCTAATCACACTTGGAACTTGTAATCATAAATTAATTGTAATCTAGAAATTCAATTGCGACAGATCAAGCTCGGCTATTCTAAGAATTGAATTGCAGAAATAAAGATCAACAATTATAACAATCAAAGAATTACACAGGGTTCGTGGGATGTCAACCTGAAACCATGAGATGAACAGAGCTGTGTACAGCTATTGAATAAATTGCATAAAGATTATCTACTCAGTCGACTGTTACGTTGTTACAGTTATTGATCTTAGGAAAATACAATGCTGTAAATCACACACACTACTGTTGCGCACACAAAAAATATGATTAATGAAACATCACGCAACCACAAATTAAAAGATCCTACCTTAACTCAGCAATCTCTGCGGAAGGCGGGCCCAGCTTTCACACAGAGACGTTGGATGAACAATGTACAACTCCCTTAAACCAGCAGTAACTCTTTGTATTAAAAAGGAAGAATTATTACAGATTGCTCCCGCTGTCAATACACCAAATGAATTCACTATCTTCCAACCCCCCTAGGTCGAGACATCTTTCTGCATTTATACCTACAAGTGATAACATCCCATCCTATTACAAAGGGCAGCCATGAAGATCTCTGATCTTCAGGCGCCCTGAATAACACCGTTTGTTACAAGACGTGGCATGATACAATTATAGAAAATGCAAGAAGACTGTTGACTGGCCCAGAAGTAGCGATCTTCTCAGATCGCCATAATATTCGAGCAGCTATACTGAAGATCCCTCGATCATAGCACATTCTGTTACGGCTACTCTGACCGGCTCTTGTCTGGAATATCACGTGCCTCAATCGATGATGGACAGGTTGAGGATCCCTTTTGTGTCACGACCATCCCTCGTCCCTAGACTTGTTCAGCTTCATCCCCCTGCATTCTGCTCATCTCACATTATCTTCATAGATCACACATATTAGCACAATTTCGAGAGATAAATAGCCTTAATTGTCACAAGAATAAGCATTAATAAGGTAAAACAATAATCAGTCTTACCTTGACAATTTAGGGAATAAAGTGAAGAAAGTCAGTCTGATTGGAATGCTAAGCAGTGTAAAACAAGGGAAGAAAGGTGATTAAAGGTGGTTAAAAAGGGACCAAATTTGGACTCAACATCTCCCCCCAACTACCCTGTTGCATGTCCTCATGCAACAACCTGCATCACTCGGAATCTGAATCCTGCATTGAGCTCTGTTCGTGGAGAGAAGAAAAATTGTAGGGAAACTCAGGTTTCTTATCTGCCTTCAGAAAACCTCTGTGAATAACCCAGTACTGCCAACATCTCCGCTCCTCTGCCCTAGTCATGGAAAAATCCATGTTGTATGGTTCGGATGGCCACCAAATAAGAGGAAATTTGAACTTTAAACCCAGCCAGTTGACTCCACATTCCTTCATACACCCTACATAACCGTTGACTCTTGAGAGTGCATGTTTAAAATTTTTAAAGCAGTAGGGGTCCCTGTTTCTTAGTGCAGAGGAGGCAGCCTACCATCTAATGCAACCTGCTGCTGCCTGGAAATGGATTTGGTACAAGTGGAGATTACTTCCTCCTGCAGTTCCATGATGTGTTGCACCTGAGAAGGACTGGAAAGAAAACTTTTATACCGAGCCAGGAGAATACCAGGATTCTGGGGTTCACTACGAATCCATAAATTAGTATGAGCTTCATTGTGGGAAAAGGTCTGAAAAGACCTTTCCCACTGAACATGGTTTCTCACAAAAGAGGCAAAGGCTCTTAGCTGAACATCCCCTGCAAATGGAACAGGGTTTGAGTGCCGATCCATAGGGCACGCCATCTCGTGCAGGTATAGTTCACATAGCAAGTTCTTCTCTTCAAAGTTGCTCCCAAGGAATGTCTCCAAAAAAATTTCTGAGGTTGCAATTTCGAATAACCTCCCCTCCTGTACAGCTTTTAATTTGAACCAGACAAACTGCTCGAAGAGAAACACTGGATAAGAGGAAGAGGGCTTCCTAGTGCCTATGAGTTCTCGGGATAGGGCATACATTTGATCCTTGTCCTTCTGCATGGATGAGAATTTTTTCAATTTCTTCATCTCCTTCTACAGCTCCTCTACCTGAACTCTGTGGGCCATACGTTCTTCAGCCCCCTGCTCTTCCAGCGCTCTAATAATTCTCTTATGCTCATCCAAAGCAATTGTCTTTTTCTGGTTTTCTTCCACCTGACTTCTCCATTTAATTACTTCCATCCTCAGGGCTGAAACTTCTGCTGTGAGATCTGAAATCTCCTTTTTATAATGTTCTTCCTGCTCTGCATCCAAATCAATAAAATTTTGAAAGGGAGGAGTATTGTCTCTTGTGAGATAGTGTCTTCCAGCAATTCTTCTATGAGAGTTGCTGGTTCTTGTGTGGCAGCAACATCCCCTGGATTTTCTTCCATAACTGTGATTGATGCTTGTTAAGACACTGGTTTTTGTGTAACAGTGTCTTCTCCCTGATCCATCTGCATTTCTAAATCTGATTCATATGTTGCTGGTTCTTGTGTGGCAGCAACATCTTTCAAAC